>VYXF01001438.1:0-12022 GCA_013397295.1 Polioptila caerulea
CCACCCACCCACCCTGAGATACAGCACTGGATTTTTATTAGTTTTGAGGTTAAAACAATTTTTCTCTTACTTTGCTTCTTCATCTCTAGCAACGAGCAGAGACATGTGATTAGAGGCTGAGGCTGTTCTCAAGATGTCAACAGCCCTAGAAGGGGGCAGAAAAGGGCCAAATAAATATACCAGGGTGCTGGCAAGAAGTGAGAAGGGCTAGAAGAGCAGGAAAATGAACCATTTGCTAAGGTAGTTAATAGTTTTCATGGCCAGATACAGAGAAAAGAGATTGGCAGCAGCAAAACTTAAAGTGAGCACTGGGGAACAGAGCAGAAGACAGGCAGTGGTGCATCTGCTGAGAGAAATAAACTGGGACTGACCCCTCCTTGCCTTCCCTTCTGTGCCCATCCCTCCTTCAGCCTTCCTGAGCCTCCCTCAGGATTGACAGCCACCCCAACAAAATCTACTGCTCAGGTGAGCCTGGCTCAGAACCTCCCTCAGCAATTCCTGCATTTTCAGTCTCCAGCACTGAAAGCTGCACTGATCTCTGCAGATCCAGCTACAGAAACCAGCTACAGCTTTTTCTCTCCCCTTCACGGGGCCATTACATCCCTGCTGCCATCACTGACACTCCCCAGTGCTCACCCAGCAGCCAGTTCTGTTTTAACAGCTCCTGCTGCTGTTCTCACACACATTCTGAAATCTGTGGCATTAAGAAACCAGCTGAGGCTGGTGCTAGAGAAGCACATAAAGCCCTTCACTTTTCCACAAAGTTCTGAATTAAATTTATAGGAGAAATTACTGGCAGGTTGAACCCCAAGGATCTTGGGGGAGTTGTGCTCTTTCAATCAGTCACTGATAATGTCCAAAATAAGCCAGGTATAACATTGCAAGCTGTAATAAACATCCAGGAATCAGTACAAACATACCTTTCATTTGTTACTCCAACCAAGTTTTCTCCATTGACATCTAAAATCAGGTCCCCAGTGAGCAAACGGCCTTAAAATGAAACCAACAGTGATTGATGAATCACCAAGAAAATGGTGAACATATTGTATTAAACCAAGACTTTTCGTTCCAATTTTATGTGACTTGATGCATTAAACAATTTTATGACTCTTGGCACCTGATCTTAAGTAAGACAGGTGACTGAGGTAAGACTAGAAACATAAATCAGTCTTACTAACATAGAATAGCCACTGAAAATAACTGTAATTCAGCTATTTGTATTATTTACACACAGAATAAGTATTTTTGAGACTAGAATTTATATTTCACAGTTGTGGAACTAATTTTTATTTGAATCTCACTTTTAATATTATTCTAAATTACCATTTAAGATACCAATAAGCCAGCGAAAAGATTTTTTAGAACTAATTCTATTTTTTAACCTCCTGAAAATCTCAAGTTTAGGAACTTGGAAGTTGATTCAGATTACTTTAAATGGTCATTCAGCACAAGACAAGATGGAATCTCAAAAAAACCCATACAGAGACCTAGGACAGAAGTCTGTAACTTAATTATTGCAAACTCTACTGAGTGTAATTTCTTCTTTCCACATTGATCTTCACCACCACCACACCACCACAGAAAAAATAGTGATAAAAATTCTCAGAACTAATTAAAAATACTAGTTCTGTACAGGAAACCCCACTCTTATACCTTATGAACTAAAAGTGATTCAGCATCTCAACACTTACTCAAGAGTGCTGAAAGGTTGCCAGCTGCCTTCACCAGCCATATCTAGATTGGAACACATTTTCAAGACCTGAGTGTATTGAAATCTTTTTCCAAAAAGAGTCCAAGTTTCATTTCTCTATCTTAAAGTATGTCAAAACCTCATGGATCCTGACTAAACCATATTATTTTAAATATTCTTACTCACAAAGTAAAATAAAGACTTCTTTTGACAGCTTTTTATATGCAGTGTGTTTGTAGCCAAAAAAGTTAGAATTACTTACTGTCTACAGCAGCAACCCCTCCAGGTAGAATTCTCTTTATGAAAATCCCATAATCTTCAGCTGTTTGTGCCCGATAACCTCCAATAATTTTAACTCCTGTACAACAAACGAAAAGACAAAATGAAAAATTGCTTATTCCACCTACTGTGCTAAATGCATTTGCAGCCAAATCCATGAAAGCCAAATAAAGTCTCCTGATGCCAAGTATGAGATGGCAAAGGTCACCAGGGAGTTTTTAGGTCTGATTTCCTCAGAATAAGAGAATGTGCAGTCTTAGTTACCTAATCCATTCTGGCAATCAGAGAAAGAGATGCGGTGAACAGCTCGATTGATTCCGTGAGGGCCCATAATGGTCCTAAGGAATAAAAAAAAATCCTTAAATTACAGAAATGCAGGTAGAGCTCTGGTATAGGAAAGAAATCAAAGTGACTGTGTTTTCAACTCAAATACAAACCCAAAGCAGTCTTCTCCATTGACAACTTCATATTGTGTGATATCTCTGAGCCACCATCTCCCCAGCCAAAAATCAATCCACTCATCACAAATATCAGATGAAAAGGTACAATAAATATACAGAGTTTACTTCCTTTTCCCTCAAAGCATTTCAGGCTGAACTGTGAATCCCATTTTGTGTAATAAAAGGACTGTGATTAAATATAAACAACATTCCACAAGCTGGTTAACCTTAACATTTAGGCCAGAAAAACATACCATAAAATCAGTCTTCATCAGGTAATGAATATTTGAACAAAAGCACAGCTAAGCCAGTGCATGGAATTATTTCCTAAGGTATCTAAAATATAACTTTGTGGCTATTTATGAACATAATCTTTTCCCAAATCTCTTAATTTCTTCACTCAACATTGATTTATTTCTGTTGTAAAAAAGGCTTCTTTCCAAACTCCTTTGCCTGATGCTCTGTGTACCTTTCCACCCCAAGGGAAAACACCAGGATGGCACTTGGAATTGTGTAAAGGCAGAGGAATATAATTTGAAGGCAGTTGATCATGGAACAGAATTTAAAAAAGAATACAAAGTAAAATTAGGTTTTAAAACCTAAATTTATAGTTTCATCAGACTCATGACGAGCACATTGCTCTGAGAACGCAAAGTATTAAGAATGCAACTAAATCCAGATTACCCCTTTACCAGGTTTTATTTTCATTTAGATGAATTAAATGTAAGTTGTATTATAGCTCCTCTGTCCTTTCACTGCACCATTTTTGGAGAAGACTTGGCAGGTCTCTTCTAGAAAAGAGCAGAAGCATCACTGAGGTTTTTCTGCTTTGACCTACATATTGTTCTACATTAGAGAGAGCTGTATTTTCTAGAGAGTGCTAGTGAAATGGAACAACAAAAATTCATTAGCAGGGTGGGAAAGAAGATCAAACTGGAGGACACAGTGACCCAAATCCACCCACACAACTAATCCAGCACAGAGCCTGAACTCCATGCCTGAAACTGGGTACATCTGCAAAAGCCAGAGTACATCATTAAAAGGTGCTGCACCAGAAGGGAGAAATCCAGAAGATCCAAATGTTCTTAAAATTCTAGCAATAGCCAAGAGATCCAGCTTCTAAAGAACACGTGCAGTTCTTTTGGTTTTGTAGAAGAAAACTGGATGAGATTTTTTTTATCAAGGGATAAGCACTAGCTCTGAAAAGCAACAATTTCCCAAAATCTCATACTTCCAAGTATTTGCAAAATTAACCTTTGCTTTAGAAAGGTTGGCCACAAGAAGAGAACTAATAATTCTAATAATCTTTAGAAACAAAAAGTAAACCTATGCTTCAAGCACTGTATAATTTTCANAGCAGGGTGGGAAAGAAGATCAAACTGGAGGACACAGTGACCCAAATCCACCCACACAACTAATCCAGCACAGAGCCTGAACTCCATGCCTGAAACTGGGTACATCTGCAAAAGCCAGAGTACATCATTAAAAGGTGCTGTGCCAGAAGGAAGAGAGAAATCCAAAAGATCCAAATGTTCTCAAAATTCTAGCAATAGCCAAGAGATCCAGCTTCTAAAGAACACGTGCAGTTCTTTTGGTTTTTCAGAAGAAAACTGGATGAGATTTTTTTTATCAAGGGATAAGCACTAGCTCTGAAAAGCAACAATTTCCCAAAATCTCATACTTCCAAGTATTTGCAAAATTAACCTTTGCTTTAGAAAGGTTGGCCACAAGAAGAGAACTAATAATTCTAATAATCTTTAGAAACAAAAAGTAAACCTATGCTTCAAGCACTGTATAATTTTCAGTGTAGTATTTCCTGAAGTATTTGTTCCACAGGCTAAAAAGAACAAACAAGAGCCAGAGTGTTTGGAGTGTGTTTGACAGGACTGCACATGACCTCACCATGATACATCAGAGTACAAGGTACCCTTGGTAAGGCTAAAAGGGAACCAAACTGCTTTTACTTAATCACTGCCTGAAAGGAAGAGCAAATCCCCAAGTCTGATATTTCTTTAATTTAAGAATACCCTCTGGACAACCTCCTACTCCATGACAAGAACAGAGTATTTTGCATCACTGCTCTGTACTGTCACTGCAATTAGCCCACAAATGTGGGGTATGTTTGGAGGCTGAAGGACAGCATACTAGTCAGGCTGTGTCCTGACTTGTCTCTATCTCTGGAATCTTAAACAAGGTACATTGATCTATAAAACAAGCAATTCTTCTATTTTCTTCTCTCTTGCCTTTTCTACTACTGCTCTTGTTTTGCTCTGCCATTCCCTCTCAGCAGTTTTCACACAGCAGTTTTTTTGTTAAAATTAAAAACAAGAACAAAAGTTGCTTCAACCTCGCACAAACCCACACAGAGGTTTTACCTTTGTAAAGTCAGAAAAGATCAAATCTCAGACTTTAGGTCTGAAGTTTAGAGTTCACCAGGAATTGCAGAACCTCTTTAAATACAACCATACAAAACAATCACAACATATCGAATCTAAGGACAGGACAATTAATAGGAAGGGATCTACACTTTCAGAAGTAACTGGCAATACTTTCCAAAAGAGAGATCCTAATGAAACTCAAGTGGATTCTGGCACAGAGGATACAGAGAACACACAACTGATAATGCACAGTGGAGAGGAATAAGAGACCTTGGAAACACTGGAATTGTGATGCTGCCACCTACAATTAGAAAGAACTGACACTTTGGACAGACAACTTTTAAAAGGTACTCAGGTCTGTTTACGCTCTAAAGACTAAATCCCTACAACACATGCAGTTTACAATTACTTTATCACATAAAAGACAAAGATTTTCAAGTGCCCCAGATTTGTTTAGTATATCACGTCGAGTAGACTTTCAGTGTTTAGAGATTTTTTCCCCATATAATTTAATCTTCAAGTCAAACTAATTGTCAGAGTTAAAATAAAATAAACAGAGCTTTAACAATTTCACTGTAAAATAACTTGTATTTGGCACCCATCCAACATTTAGTTTATGTCATCATTTTTAACATTCATGAAGTGTTAGAATATTTCTCCCAGAGCATTAGAAACATGCTCCACAGTATAAATAAGGAAACAGGCTCCTAAACCAGTTGGCAGTAGTTACAAAAAATAATTCAATGTTCTTTGCAGAAAAAGATGCAAATTAAATAATCAGATGTTGCTACTCATTTTTTGAGGTCAGGCAAATGTACTTGTAAACAAGATTCTAGCACATAGAGAAGATGCAAGGCAAGAGATGAAATAAACAAGCCAAACTCACCAAAGTGTCACTATAACCTTGTTACACTAAAAAATATTAAACTCAACCCTCCAGCTGAGCTCCTGGAATGCTAACAGACTAAGTGTGCAACATTTTGTGTAGATGCTGTAGTAAGGGCAATTGAAATGAACCTGCTTCTATTACTTTTTAGCAGCATACACAAGGAAGTTCAACAGCTTTGGGTTTTATTTCTTTCAGTACTTATCAGAAGATACAGCTCCAGAGATCCTTCTGATCTCTATTATTGAGAAATTATTAGGCATTTAAGTGCACAAACAAAATATTTACATATGTTTATCAGTGGGAGAATAATACACTTTGCTCACAAAACACACATTACTTGACACACAAAAATCTAAATTATAAACTCTGGTTGTTGATGAAAAGAAGCTGAAAAAGCCCACAGCTTTTAAATTATCTTTCCTGTACTTTGCCCAATTACAGACTAGACCAATGCCCTCAGAACTGAATGGTTCAGCATACCAGTACAAGAGAGAGAGACCATCAAAACGCTCTGGTTCATCTTCAGCCCCTGGAGAAAGCAAGGACATCCTTCAGCACAGCAGGAAAAACAAGGACAACGCAACCAAAACACACTGGAGGTTTCCAGTTCAGCTGGATAAAGGTTATGAGCAGGATGATTTCAGCTCCCAACTAAAAAACCCAAACACAGAGCTCCAGCTGAGTGCCTCTGCCTACTTAATCTTCTCTGAAAGCCTCTGCGTCACAGGCACTAATTCACCTAGAGAGGTAATGCTTACTTTTTCTCTCTTTGAAACAGCCATTTAGAGCAACTTTAAAGACTGATAAATGCAAAGGAGAAAATTTACTACACCGTGATTAAGCAATCTAGATCCAGCAGCCAAAGGCAAATGCAATGATTAAAAGAAACTTATTTCCTCCTGTACTTCTAATAATTTATTTACGTGCTCCCCGCAAACAAGGTCAAAAGCTGTAACTCATGACCTCTCTAAAGCAATCTTCCTAGCAGACTGGATTATGCACAGCCACACAAAAGGGAAAGCCAACAAAGCAGACTGAAAGTATTAATGAAACAAATGCCATTATGCTGTTACTCTTCCTTCTCAATCACAGCACTGGCTTGTGCCACGATCTAACTCAGTTTTTAGACTTTGAAAATACAGCAGTCAAAAGTCAACACAGAACTTGGGTTATGTATTTTCTCTCGAAATGGAAGGTGACATGCTTTTCTGTGAAAAGAAATAAAACTGCCAAATTTATGCCAATACACTGAGAATAATCTAGCTGAAGAGGTCAAACATATCACCCCTGTTCACAGAGGTCAGACCCTGTGATAGGAGACTGGGTCTTGCAGACAGATGCACATTTTCAGAAGCTCTGAGTGTCAACACGGGTTTGGTTAATGAACATTTCCTTCAAGGCTTGCCTCAGAAGTACCTCTAAACACCCTCTCTCTCAAAACATCCTAACAAGACTGCAGCTTGAAATGAAAGCCAGCCACCCTGTGGTCACTGAGGGCTTTAAGTAGAAAGGTGAATCCTCTCTAGCCATGAGCAAGCCTTCGATCAGACAGCATCTGTCAGGTCTGGAGGTGCAGCAGGAGGGCTCAGCTATGCCAGGAATTCGAATGCTTATCTCAAGCATCCTTTTTTTTTTTAAAGCTGCAGTGACTGTGGTTTCATTAGCAGATAATCCTTCTGAGGAAAGGAACCCTTTGCTGAGACACAACGTGCTGAACAGTGTTTAAATAGAGAGTGGTCAGTCCTGAGAGCCTGCAATGCACACACAGAAGGGGCACAGTGACCCACCACAGATTAAGGAGTGGATAGAGATGGAAATGGGACAATAAAGTAGCCTTCCCTGTTCCCAAATTGTGAAAAAGTCTCACTGGTACAGTGATCACATCCATTCAGAGATGAAAATTTGCCCCCTTGCAGCCTTTTCTCAGCCAGCTTACTCTGCTGGTGTTACTGGCATTACAGAAAAGCCATTGATATTTTGAGCCTCATATCAATGAGATTTGCTCTAGGCAAGGTTACAGAACATAAAATACCAATAGTTTTTCTCCAACAAAATGACCTCTCTTCTTAACACCAGTGGAGTTCAATTTGTGGTATCAGTATCAGGAGCACTTGTCAAAATACATCACTCAGACCAACCAGTGCCACATTTTCTGCTATAGAAACCCCCCCAATTAACACATGGCTCAAGGCTCTGCAATTTCCTTGTTAAAAAGCAAAAAGCTATTTTTATTAAACATGACAAACTTCTGAACAATTTAAGCAAATATAAACTAGTATTAGGTTCATTGCCCTCATTTTATTAGAGTTATTACCAGTAATACATCACTATTTCAGTTCAGAAAATTGCTCCTCCACTTTTCCTTCAAAAGTTCTGTGCTTTGTTCAGCTTCCTGAACTCATCCCCAAGGCTTCTATCCCTCCTTTACCTTCAAATTCTGTTGCTGTGCTGCTTTCAAGGAATGACAGCATCATTGCTTCTCTTGCAAGTCCTTTGCCTTTCAAGAACGTGCTCAGAGGAACACAAATTACTTTTTACTTCCAGAAAGATCTAGGAAAATTGTAACTCAAAACTCCATGAAATTTAGTATAAATAAGACAGACTAAATTTTCAAGAGTTATCATTTGTTTATCATTATCATGTTGTTAAGTAGGATTCCTTTCCAAATAGCTGCAAAACTGTTCCACCCTGGCAATGTTTGTAATTACAACTTGCCTTCCCCAAGGGAAGTTTTGCAATGCTTTAGCAACTGAGATGGATTACAGGATAATTTAGCAGATGACAAAAAGATCTGCAGAATCCTTGGAAGTTCAATTCACAAGATCTTTTTGTTATAAATAAACCAAAGTCCCTTTACAAAAATCCTATTCAAACCCACTATGCAACTGTAGCCTTTCAGCTTCACTAACCCTAAATTCAGATTTTAAGGACCACAGGCAAAGGAATGCTGTGTCATACAGCATGGATGAGCACTCAAACTTGATCCATCCAAACCCACTCATTAGTCAAAATACTTTCTGCTGATTAGGTTATAAAGATTAAAAGAAAACACGCATCATTACATGGCAACTGTAAAGCCTGAAAAAAGCCTGAGAAACACTGTAATTGTGGAGAGGCATGGATGGTTTGAGGCTAACCCCTGCACAGAGAGGAAAGGTATGATTTCAAGTTTAGGTAAACCTCAGTTAACATGTAACTCAAATCCATTCTTGGATACCATCTCCCATAAAAATAAAAGTACAGAAAATGACAGCCTGCCATCAGCATGCAGCTCAAGTGCAGTATTGGGTGCCTTTCCTGTTCATGTCTAATGTGAAAAACTGCCTTTGGAATACAGTGAGCTAGGAACTACTCATGGAAACTACTCACCTTTCACATGACTCTAGCAAGCCACAGCTGTGTGAAAGATGTACCTTTGTGATCACATACTCTGAACTTCCATCAGACAAGCAGAGTTTTGGCTCTTCAGGTCCCAGTAAAAAACAAGCTAGCTTTTTTAATGTTCTGTGGTTTTGCTTTTCAAAACAATCAAATTATTTATGAGGTGGCATAATTCTAAATCTATGTTAAATTTTTTTATTATTTTTCTGAATTCTCTTTGCTGGATTCTATTGCACAAGTACAGAAAACACAGCAAGTCCAGCAAGAGCTGCCTGTGCCTGGTTTTAATTCTGGTTTTGATGACAGCATTGGCATGGTTATTTGGCAGTTTGGAAAGGGTGTGGAGTTACACTTTTCAATGCAGGTTTGACATTTAGAATCTGATCCAATTCTTAAGTGGATAAGATTATGTTTTATGGAATGAATATAATTATTTTATATCCTGTGGCATTGGTAACAATATGGTTCCTAAGTACTACATATAAAATATTAAAGGCATAGAGACAGAGTATTCTGAAAAAGTAATGCACTGTAATACAAAACCTCCAGCCTTATGCTACTGCAGCTACCCCAGATGCACAAAGAAGTGATCCACTATCTACAAGTATGTTTTCATAGTTTAGAAGCATTAAATTAAGAAATCTCTATGCAGGGTTTTATCTCTACAAAACTAGTCCTAACCAAGTGCTGATTAGCTTTTCTATGATGTTACTGCAGACTGCTTCAATATCAAAGTTATCTTCCTTTAAGTCTTCATCAAGACAAGATCCCACAAATGAAACTGCAAGAATTTTCGTATTAGATTCCAGTAATTGTATTTCTGCATCTAGGGAAAAAAAAGTACTTACTCTGTCTCTGTATTTGTGAGGGGATCTGTACTGGACATTTTCTTAGAAGCACTATTAAAATAAAAGTTCAAAATGAAGAGTTCTGACACAGGAAGAACAGGCTCCTACCCAGGATCAAAACTGCTGAAAAAAAAAAAAGGAGAAACAGAAATTTTCTGAAATTTACATGGCCATGTTTATTTTCAGACATTGGAAATAATCTTATTTATTACTGACTAGTTGAACTCAAACTGGAAGAAGACAACTGCCAGGTCAAAACGGAGACAATTCACAGCTGAAAATAGTTTAAAACTTGGACTTTGCTGCAGTAGTACCAAAACATTTCACATCCTAACTTCCTCTGAATCTATATGGTAAAAATTAGGGTAAACCTTAATTCTTTGTGATGAAAATCTTCTAAAAAAGGAAAAAAACTGATTACAATTCTAGAATGATGCAACGTAACTGCTGAAGGCAAAGACAATCTCTTTTTTTTTTTTTTTCCTCCATTAAAAGTTAATTGGAAAGGAAGTGGTGTTTTGTGTGTCTTGTTTTCTCATGTTTTTTTAACTTAGTCTCTGGTATTTAGTGTCTCTGAACTTCTCCTGTGCAGTACATGGAACAGACCAAAACACACAAAATGGGCTTACACACCACTAATGCAGCAACAAACCCTAAAAATTCACATTGTATTTTTATTAGTACATCAACAGGTTCACAGAAAATACAACTCTGGATGTTCTGAACTACGATAATTTCCAAAACTGCTAAAAAAGCATTAATGCAAAAAAAAAAATAAATAAAAATCTGTTTGTAGCAGTAGTAGCAGATCTTCCTGACCTTGTGAGGTGCACGGCTGAACCCTCACATGCCTCAACCCAGAACAGGGATTATTTCCAAGACAAGTGGGACAAAGAACTCCCCTAACACACAGGCAAAGGTGGCACAGGTGCTCCTGGCACCACTGTCACACCCCAGCCCCAGACACAGCAGAATGCCCAGGGGCAGTGTCAGCCTCCACAAAACCACACCAATCCCTGCGTGTCTGTATTTCTTGGGTGAAAAAGATGTCAGGTTCACGTTGGAATAGCACAAATGCTCCTGCAGTAAACATTTTTATCTTTTGCTCACTAAAGGACCAAAAAATCAGTTATCTGAACACGGGAAACAGCACAGAATGGCCACACTGAGCCTTTACCATTCTCTCATTCAACACGGAAAATGAAGCAGTACCAGGTGCTGCCAGTCCTTGTGTGATTCACCTCACTGGAACCACCCCAGAAGAGAGGATAGCTCTAAAGGAGTAAATTTAAGTATTGCTACGTCAAATTTTATTACAGTGCATGGCACCAGCCGTGTGAAAAACTATTGTTTGTGAACCTGCCTAACTTTGCCCGTCCTCAGGTTACCACTGTTTACTAACAGCGCTCGCTCCCTCGGCAGCGTCAGTACCTGTGCCTGAACAAACGCAAATCCCTAGAAATCGTAATAACGTGAAGCAAAGCAGCAGGAGGAAAAGGGAACAAACAAACAACCGGTGTCAGGTGTCCACAAAAGGGGAGAAAACTGCACGGCCCGGGAAGGAGCGGCCGGAGAAGCTCCGCGCCCACCGCCCGCCTTGGGGCCGCCAGCACGGAGCCCGAGGGATAAGCGGGCACAGCGGGACCCAGGCGATCCCTCCAGCACCAGCCACCGCCGGTGCGCTGCCCCTGCGGGACCACCACCCTCCCGGCGACCCCGCTCCTGCTCGGCCTTTCGCGGCCAGCACAGCCCGCTCGGCGCGGGACCGAGCCCGCAGGACCCTGGGGCCGGGGGCTGCTGCAGTTACCTCGCACACAGCCCGGGCCGTCCCGCTGCCCAGCGAGGAGGGGGCACCGCCGGCACCCGCGCCCGCCGCGCTCGGAGGAGGCACGGCAGCCAATGACGCTATGGCGGCCCGGCCCAGCCCGGCCCGCCCTCTGCCTTCCCTCCTCCATCCCGCCCCGTTCCTGCCCAGTTCCCCGCCCCGTTCCTGTCTCATTGCCCGCCCCGTTCCCCGCCCTATTCCCCGGCCGCGAGTCCCGGGAGCCCCCGCGCTGCGGCCATGGCGCTGTGCGGGCGGAGCTGGGCGCGTTGTGCCCGCGGGCTGCGGCTCCGGG
>VYXF01001438.1:12217-39400 GCA_013397295.1 Polioptila caerulea
CTCGGGGCCTTGCCCCGGCCCGGGCTCTGCGGGGTCCGTGGCGTGCGGGGCTCCAACCCCTTCACCCGGCAGCAGGAAGAGGAGTGGCGGCGCCGGAACCGCTCGGCCGTGGGTTACATCGCGGCGGCGGCCGTGGGCATGGTGGGGCTGTCGTACGCGGCCGTGCCGCTCTACCGCCTCTACTGCCAGGTACGGGGGGCCCGCGGCCGGCGCCGGTTCCGCGGGCGCGGGGCCCTCACTGCCCTTCCCTGACAGGCCACGGGGCTGGGCGGCACGGCGGGCGCGGGGCGCGGCGCCGAGCGGATCGAGCGCATGGAGCCCGTGCGGGACCGGCCCATCAGGGTCACCTTCAACGCCGACACGCACGCCAGCATCCGGTGGAACTTCCAGCCGCTGCAGAGCGAGATCTACGTGAGTCACCGCGCTGCCCCCGGGCAGAGCCGCGGGCGCGGCGGGGAGAGGCCGCTGCGATCCCCCCGTCCGGCCGTGCCCCCGGCGCTGCCCCTGTGACCACCTGGGCAGCTGCAGGGATGGGCACTGCACCGCCTCCCTGGGCAGCCCTTCCCAAAGCCTGTCCGCACCAACAGTGGGAAATGTCGCTAACCTCTCATGGGAACCTCCCCTGTGCCGTCCCAAGGCCGTTTCCTCTGCTCCTCTCTCTGCAGGCACGGCACAAGGGCCCGATCTCCGCCTCGCTACACGCTCCTGGCAGCAGTTCTAGAGAGCAGTCATGGTCCTCTTGAGCATCCTCTGCTTGAGGCAAAGCCACCCGAGACATGTTTGGCTGGACGTGTTCCAGCAGAGCAATGTCCTTTTTACAGGGCATTGTGTGTAGCTGCCCCTCTGCCACCCCATTAAGCTCTCAAAAGTTACTGAAACTAGATTTATGTATACACTTCATGGTATATACACCACATGCACATGGTATACATCCTGTAAAATTGTATATATATACTTAAAAATACGTAGAATAACATTATATCTAAACCTGTACGGTTTCTCCTATTGCCCTATCCTTATACGAACTTTTTTTTAATATTTAAAAAGTCACAAATTTACTTTCCTGTTTCAAATTAGTTCTCAAAATAAGGACTCATGCTTTGTAATAGTTTCTGAGTCCAGTACTGAAAGGATAACCTCAGAAATTAAATGCACATCGTATCTAAATCTGCTTATTAAAAAAGCTCTGTGTGCTGTTGAACTGCTGAGGGTAATAGAACATTCAGGCAAAAAGGGTAAGATTAAAAATTCATAGAACAGTATTGAAGCTTTTAATTTTGAATATGGGTGAATTGCATGTAATCAAAAATATTTGTGAAATAACCAATTTGAAACAGCAAAAGAGAAAATTAATTCTAGATAAAGTCTAAAGAACTTGGTTTGAGGGGTGGAGGGCTGCAGTGAATTAAAAAAAAAAAATCACTGTACAATTATGTTACACAGGTGGTACCAGGAGAGACTGCACTGGCATTTTATAAAGCAAAAAATCCTACTGACAAACCAATAATTGGAATCTCCACCTACAACGTTGTCCCCTTTGAAGCAGGACAGTATTTCAATAAAATACAAGTAAGTGTGAACAAAGCAAAGATTGCATTTTCCTTTAGACAAACAAAACCAGTTACCCATAAATTGTGTTTTAGTCCTGGACACCATTCTTCGTATGCCAAGATTTTAAGAAAATACCTTGATTTTATCAAATGATAAAGTGCATAAATTCATTTTTAGCCTTACTGCCCTCACTCCAAGCTGCTCATCCCATCAGAGTGGCTCCAAAATCTGTGTGATTTAGTACCACTCTGAGGGCAGGTGGAATGATGTGAGCCTGCCTGGCCCCTTGACACCTTAACACCCTTCATTAAAAGCTAATTTATATTTTCTTGTATCACCACAGTAACAGAATTGCTGTCTTGTTTACTCATCTTATTGATCCTTCCCAGGATTTTAGGGGTGTACAGGGAATGAGAGTTTTATTTTAAACTATGAAGATTTCTATCATGTTGGCAGAGGCAAAATTTATTAATGTTGTCTAATTATGGATTTTTTTTCCTCCCACTTGCAGTGTTTTTGTTTTGAAGAACAGAGGCTAAATCCTCAGGAGGAAGTGGATATGCCTGTCTTTTTCTACATTGACCCAGAGTTTGCAGAGGACCCTAAAATGGCTAAAGTTGATTTGATCACCCTCTCTTACACCTTCTTTGAAGCAAAGGAAGGACAGAAGTTGCCACTTCCTGGGTATCATTAATGGGCCTTCTCTACAAAATGTGACTTCTGTGACATCTGAGTGCCAGTTTTGATGCCATTTTTCCTTGGAAGAAAAAACTGCAGGAGTACTGTGCAGTGTAAAATTATATTATTAAACCTCCATGGGCACACGCTGTCATGAAAATATATGTATATATGTATTTTTTGGAAACCAACTTAATGTATCTCTATTTCTTAGGGATAATATTTCTTCATCAGACAGTGGAAGGGAGCACACTGTTCCTGAAATAGAGAGGGTTTTCTCAGGCCATCTTTTTGTAAGATGTTATCTGAATACCACAAGGCAAATTTTTAAGCCGACATGTAAATTAAGATCTTCATTTAAATACAGAGGAAAAAAATCATTTGGTTTAGCATCTAAAATTCCATTGCTGGCTCTGGAAAATAACTTGCATGTTAAGTTACTTTAGAAAAAGGTAAACCCAGATAATAAATTAAGGTAATCTCATAACTAAACAAAGTCAGACTGTTATTTCTGTGATGATTCAGAAGGTGATGCACCCTCTCATGTTATTACTGAATCAGTAGTTCATTTGGTAAGAGCAGACTGCTCTCAAACTGATCATGAAAACAGTAATTTAAGTGTAAGCGCATCAGATCTGTGGGGTGTTTTCCATTGGGAAACACCATCTCATTTCTGTGCTGTGTCTCACTCATTTGAAGTATCTGTGCTGCTAATGAGTGCTCTTGGCCTCTGCAGAGCA
Source organism: Polioptila caerulea (assembly GCA_013397295.1). Lineage (NCBI taxonomy): Eukaryota > Metazoa > Chordata > Aves > Passeriformes > Certhiidae > Polioptila > Polioptila caerulea. The sequence continues at coordinate 15,187 of VYXF01001438.1, forward strand.
CTCTGCTCTGGGGACCTCCCCAGGAGACAAGCTTGGCTTGTGTCTGACATGCTTTGAGGGGAGGGCAGTGCATGAACAGCTGCTCTGAACTGCAGCTGAATAAAGAGCATGGGTGTCTCCTGAAAAACCCAAATCAGCCCATTCAGGGGCTGTGCTGGCCAGGGCCTGCCCAGCAGTGCTCTGCAGGGACACTCTGTTTACCATGAGAACACCTAAACCTGTGTTTATGTAACTTTTGGTCATTATCTGTGGGGTAGGTCTAATAACACTTTATCACTGCCTTGCAAACCAGGAGCAAGTTGCAGAGCAAGTTCAAGTAACCTGCTCATTTTCCAACAGAAATTGCTGTCAGCCAGTAGCTCTGCTGCTAGGCCAGGTCTTCCTACCCCTTCCAGCAGAGAAGATCTAACAAAGTAAGACTGATTTTGGTTAGCTTGGACTCTGAAAAGGCAGTGGGTACTTCAGAAACAACTTATTAATTCTCAAATATATTTGCATATATTTGTAACTTAAAAACTGCTTTTTTGAAAATAAATGGATGCTACCTTTAAAATGCATTATTGTACCAATTACTTGTGTTGGTTAGACAGATTCTGGATGACATACAGGTTAAAGATTGAAAACTTTGCATTCTTTTATCTCGCTAATGCATTTTAGCCAGCAGAACATGTGGAGCCCACACAAGTGAATACATCTGTATGAAGATAGCAGCAAGCTTTATAATTCCAGTATGCTTCAGGAAAAAAAAAATAACATCAAGACAAATCTTTGAATCCAGGCTGGGGGAAGAAAAACCCCCAACTTCTTACCTCAGTTGTCTTTAGTGCATTGTCCTGAAAGCTGAATTGATTTATGGCAGTTCTCCACCCATTGCTTAATTCTGGCCACATGCTTTAGAAGAAAAGGAATATCCCCCTGGCAAATAGCACATTCCATAAAAATGTGGGTTCTCCCCAGGAGTTTTAAAGCCCAAATCTGCACAGGTGCTGAGCACATTCCCTCTAAAACCCAGGCTCTAACCTTGGTAATTGGCCAATTCCCCTCCACCTCTCTGTAACCATTGGGCTGCTTTAAACACGGAGAGGTTCCTTCAGCATTGGGGGTTACACTGGAACAGCCCAGTTTGATTTGTTACCCTTCACTTGTGCCAATACAGCCTAGTTGTAGGGGAAAAATTAAAACATCAATCCACCCCAAATCCTATTTTCAGATGTCTTCTCAGGCTGCTGTCCAGACCACTGCAAATTTGCAAGAAAAATGAGAGTAAAGCAACTTAACTTTTCACTTCAGCCTACAAAACTTCTTCAAGGTTGTGTTTTGGATAGAAGCAAGTTGTTTGTACTGGTCCTTCAGCAAACTGCACAGATTCACACTAAAATAGTTCAATGCTACCTACATTTATGTTTCAGGGAATACACAAATAGAGAAAAACTTGGACACCATGAGAGTTTGCTTCTCAGTAAGCATTTGCTTTTATTCAGAATTTTATGCTACAAACATTGCAAAAGCTGCTGAGAACTTCTTATCCCTTAAACAGTTAACATAAGGCATGTTTAAAATGCAGTTATTTCACAAAACATTAACTTATCTGGTATGAACATGAACTAAGTTCTCAAATTTTGTATCAGCTGTAAATTCAGAGATGTATACCTCTTAAAGTGCACAGTTTATATTCAGCATTAAAATAGATAAGGCACTTACTAAAAGATAAAACAGTTATTAATGGGATTAAACAACTTAATTAAAGTAAACTGGTAACTTGCTCATCTGCATTGTAGATGATTAATTTTTCCTTCACCAGAACAATCTTTGCAGGGCAGGAACTTTGAAAGAAATAAGATCCCCCTCCAATATTTACTGAGTAAATAAAAGCAACAATAACAACATAGGAACAAGCAGGTTTTTTTTCCTGTTCTGTTAATTAGGGATGACAGTACTTTGTGTCCCAGCTTAGGTTCTTCCCAAGACAAAATTCCACTATACTGTGGATTTTTAGGAAGAAAACAAAAAAGGAAAATCTGTGTTAAGGATGTAGGAAAGTAACACTGCACATGTTCAGACATCTATCAAGAGGGCAATTTTAGAAAAAAAAAAAAATTATATCTCAAAACTCCCTTAGAGATTTCTAGGGAGATGAACACAGACACCAACGAGGCCAAAAGAGAAACTGCCTCTGCAGTTCCTGTGAATGTAAAGTCTTTTTTGTTTACTTGTGCCAGGTGTCAAGTGTTACTTCATACACAGGTGAATCTGGAAGTCCCATTTTACAGGCCCCCAATATACTTTAAAAAAACCATGCAAGTGACCTTGGAAGAACACACAGCTGAACATTTAGGACAAATTGCCAAGGTGTGGAGCCAAGTAACTCTTCAAGTTGCAAGCAGCTTAGTGCTCCAACACTAATTACTGTGTTAAAATGCAAAATCTCTTCTGTCATTCACTTGTAGTTACAGGAAGCACTGCACAGGACCAGCACCAGAGAGTGTTCAGGAAATGATTCCACCTCCACCTTCAGTCTGTGTTCTTTTTAACCTGTGTCTTCAGCACAACATCAATTTCTTCATAAATGGCTCTGAAAGAGGAGGAGCAGGGTGACTGCTACATGACATTTCATTTTGGCAAAATGCACCAGGGAAATCCTGCCCAAAGTTTGCTGTGCAGCTTCCCTTGCAGGATGCCCAGGTTTCCATGGAAACAAAGTGCCAACCCTGCTCTGATTGCCTGATTGTACATTTAATGAGGAACCTCTGGACACTGTCCCTTTTGATCAAACAAGGTTGGGAACAGGACTGCAAAACATGAATGGCAAATGCACCACAGTGCAAATGTTACAGTAAGAAGAAAAAAAAAAAGAAAAAANCGAATGGCAAATGCACCGCAGTGCAAATATTACAGTAATTTTTTTAAAAAAAGTAAAAAAAAAAGAAGCTTTGTTGATATTTCCCTACCTCAAAATACAACGTCTCCTTAGAAATAAGTTTTGTATCGATAGCTCAAATTTTTTTTTTTTTTTACAATTTATTGTTAGAAAGGGGAATTCTGCCATCTGTGAGTTTTGTATTAGTTTGCTGTCTCACTATTTTGGCCTTCTAGAGAGACACAGCATCTATTCCCTTTTGCAGTTTATATTTAAATTAAGGATTTTTTTCACATGCAGTAGAAAAATATTCTATAAAAAACACGATTGCTATGAACAGGAATTCCTTTGATTCCCTTATTCCAGAACTACCTGTGCTGAAGGTCAATCAGGTTCCTCCAGCAGGACCCTGACCATATTTCCTTCACCCTTCTGCATCACTGGGTAAGATTTTAGTAATTTTGATACAGCATTACTCCTCCATTTTTACAGATGCCAGTTAATGAGCACACTACAGTTTATTCCTTAATTGGCTATGCCAGAAATATTAGAAGAAAACATACAAAATGCAGCCACTGTCATTTACATCAATGAAGCAGTTGGTCAATTAACTCAGCCTAAGCAGAGTGGTCTGTTTTTCCTCTCAGAAGAAAAAGCCATTCTGCCTTTGGTACCTCAGAATTTTAAAATTCTATTTTAAAAGTTACTTACTCAGTGGGAGCCAAGGGATCGAACTCCATGATCTCATAGTAATGAGGGGACTGTGACTTGTTCTTTGATGTAGCTGAAGAACAAAGGCAGACACATCCAGATTTAAATGAGAATGAAAAGCATGATTACTGCATGATTTTTGTGTTTTCCTGAAAGTAGCACATTATCTGCTATGGATTCAGCTGCTTTGCATGCTAAAATGGACAGATGTGTAATAGAATCCATGAGCAATATGATTTTGTCAATGTTTGTTGCTGTTCCTAGCTCCTGACAGCCATCATGTAAAGGCTTTAATTTCTAACAAGAAAATGAAACATGAAAGAGGTGATTTGCAGTATTTATTACCTGCTGGTGATGGTCCATTTGATGGCACAGTCTGTCCAGTCTGCAGATTTATTGGGTTCAGAGGCACTGGGCTTAAAAGAGTCGTCAGCTAAAGACATCAAGCAAAACTTTGCATAAATAGATAGTTCCATGAGAACTGGTTTGACCTAACTTACATAATTGCTGGCTTATCTTTAAACTGACTCCTTCAGGTAAAATTCCAAGGCCAACAGTTAGCAACCCAATTAATCTTTATTCTCCACACAACCTTCAAAGCAAGATTTAGTGTTCTATAGCCCATGTGTACAATTCTCATATCTGTGACTTGTTCTACCACACAGATGCAAACATCTGCTTTTATTTGCAGTTTAAAATAAGGACTGTGCATGTTTGTCTAGGAGCTGCTTCTCATCTTTTCTATTTCATACTGCCTTCACAACTTTACCACAAAGGCCCTTCAGATACTTTCCAATCCTTCTGTCATGGCTGTTTCTCTGCAGCATGACATTTGTCCTGCACTGTACTTGGGGTTTAAGTGATTTCTTGGTGGGCTGTGTTTTTGTGAGGGCTTTAAGGTTTTGGAGTTTTTCTGTGTGTTTTTTATTTAATATCTTATTTGAGACAGAAAGTACACCAGAGTCATGGCAACAGGAGGAGATCTCTGCTTGCTTATATAGCAACAAATTAAACACAAATAACAGAGCAAGTGCTTTCTGCAAATTCCCCTGAGATTGTGCTTGACCCAAGGAAACAGGCTCCCACATTAGGATCTGTGGCAGCCAAAGAGGAAAGCTGACCTCGTTACCAGGTAGAATGTTCCCTGAGGTATGGAGAAGGGCCTCAGAAGAGATCTCTGCATTGCACTTGGACAGCAGCTGGGGTAAATCCAGAAGTTCTCATCTGACAGCTGCCAGACAAGAGTGATCACCCTGAAAACAAGTATTACTCACATTGCTGTATGTGCTCACGTTGCTATAGGTGTGTCCAGCTGGGCTGCTTGAACTGTTGTTCTGAGCTTCAGCTGCAAATCTAGGAGAGAGCATTACACTGAATGTGAGTAAGAAATGATCAAAACTGTTTATTCTGATTGTTCCATTATTTTTTTGGCTGGTCTGTCTTTCCTGTGTGTCACAACTGAGAGCAGCATGGGCAGAGGTACCAGTGTCCCACGCACAGGAATTACAGGGACACCTCTCCTATAATACTGAACTTTTTACTGACCTGTTTCAGGTTTCTCCCTTTCCCTGCTAAAAATCAGGTACATTTATGTCTATTTAGGACAAACAGTGATGCAGGTGGAAGTGTATTTTGAACCCTCTCAAACAATGTCTAGCACAGGGGGAATTTTTCACTTGTTTTACTGGACTAATATGTAAAAGTAGTAAATCTATGTCCTCAGAGCTTCCTGTATTCTTTAAATGAATTACAGAGCACTAATACCCCTAAGGATCTGTTACCCATTCCCATTCCTTGATAAGACACTACTTACAGGGACTGATGAGCTTTTGTAGGAGTTGCTGAATCCAGCTGTGGGTAAATTGATGGATGAGGGCTGGTTTTATCTCCAGGGTGTGCAGATAGACCATCTGAAATTCAAAGTGATAATTAACGGTAATTTAAACATTATTATGCAAAAATAGCTACTTGTACTTTGAACACTAAAAGAGTAAAGTTTTTGTTTGGAAGGTCTATAAAGAGTCTGAAATGAATTGCTGTTTATCACATGAAAGGCAAAGTTGTAATGACTGAAAAGTCTTAGATCCAAGATATTTATCTCTATTTTTGGAGCAGCAGCAGAGCTCTACATGATAGATACCCCTTAAAACTCTTGTCACTATTTGTAAAGGATTAAAATGGAATTCTAGGGATTTATTGCCAGGGGAACATTCACACCTGTACCTTTAGTATATGGACTTCCCTAAAGCAGGTAAAGGAGGAGCTTCTGCAAACAGTAGCTCAGGGTACCTGAAGCCAAGTCCTTCTAACACTCCTGAAAAAAATCCTGTTTCTTCCTACCAAGTCTACAGAATAAGCAGCTACCCCAGTGTTTCACAGGCCTGACTGCAGTAGAAAACAGAGCATGTTCTACTGCTCAAATCTATGTAAAAGTGGAAAAAGATTATTGTAAAAAAATTACAGACAACCTCCTAACACCTTACAGATTTGTTCCTATGGACACATTTCAATTCTCCTTTTAAGAAAATTTAGGGAACATCCTTAAAGTTCAGGAGTATCTTTGTTTTGTTTCTTACAAGCAACTTCTTGATTCCTCCACTAAGCTCTTGTGGGGTTCTTTTAGGGAATCAGAGCAGAAGGGCAAGGGGCATTCAGCACTTACTCCCTGAAGGAGACACTGCAGGGTCACTTTGCACCACAGTGGACACAGAAGATGGAGAATCTATGGAGAGGCCAAGTAGATCACTTGAGGGAGCAGATGGCTGTTTCCTGTACAGCTTCACATTTGAAAAAGAGAAAGTTATTTGGGGTTTTTCCTGGTGTTTTGCTTTTTTAAGGAACTTGCATAGTTTTAAACAAATTGCTGTTCTTGCAAAATACAAACTTTTTAAATCTTAGTTTTAAAAATTGGTAAGTATAGGAAAAGATCAGGACTCTGTGAGTGTGTGAAATGTAGCTAATGAAACAAAATACGCATTTCAGAAAAGATCAATTTAAAAAAATAAAGAAAATCAGTTCTGAAGTAGAAAATAGAAAGGACTCAATTCTATAAAGCCATTCTGAACTTATTTAGATACATGTTTGATATTTATCTTCTGGTCGATCCTGTACAATTCTTTTCATGCCACTTACTTGTGTTAATGAGATTTGATAGGTACTTAGGAGATTGATTTTCTCCAGTCCCATTTTGGATGGAAAAAACCAAACAAAACCACAATAATATTTCCTAGGACATAGAAAAGAGTTCCCTTCCTTTCTCCTGTGAATGCATTGGAATTAAAAACACAGCCAGCCAAAGGTGTAATAAAACCACATGATTGAATCATACAGGTTTGGTTACACCAGATGAAAAATAAATCAATAAAAGATGATACATTTTAAATTCAGAGTCTCCTCAATAATATAAAAGTGCACAGACTGCATCATTTGGATTATCAACTAACCCAACAGTGCATCCATCAAGCAAAACCATCCACCTACATAACCAGAATGTAGTTAATAGTGGCTTTTCAAGGAAAACAAGACCATCTTCTACCTTTTATTACAGTTGTCAGCAGTGTTTCAGCATTGACAATGCATTTGCAGGTCAAGTCCTAGATGACTACACAATTATGGCATAGAAGAAGGTGAAACATGCAAAACTGCTTTGGGCAATATAATTAACAACCATGATTATCAACCAATAAAGGACAGTCATTAAAGATTTGCTATAAGCCATTATTCACAATTCAGAAAAAGCTTTGACTCAGGAAAAAAATCAATAGAAGAAGTGAATTCTCAAAGTGCAGCAATATTTCAGTCTCCAGATCATTAGCAGGAAACAAATGAAAAGAACCTATGGTTTCTCATTTTTTTGTGAGGCAGATAATTGTGCTTAGCTGGAGAGGCAATAAACCAGCATTTGAATAGATCTTCTCAATTTTCATGCCCAAGCTTCCCTCTTAGATTGCATTATTTGCTGCTTTAGTTACATGAATTTGCATGAAATTCTGCAAGCGAGACTTTAGAAAAATCAGTTAAGAGTAGTGTCAGTCTGTTGTCTCCTGTACCTCTCAAGCACAGAATAAAATTCTGCATGTATCAGAAGGGTATTTTTCACAAGGAAGAGCAAAAGGAATGTTTTCAGTCCTGCAGTTTGGGAGTTCATCCTTAATTACCTCCTCCCGCTCACGCTGTATCCTCTGGTTCTCCAGGAAACGAACTCTGTTCCGTGAGAACCTGTTGGAGGTGCAGAGTTAAATGTTCATTCTTACACTTCTGTGATGTGCTTCAGGAGATTATGAAACCAGTTATGATCAGCTTTGGATTCTCAAAAGAGTCCAGAAGCCCCAGACAAGCACTCCAGGTGCTGCCTGTCTCTGGGGCACTTGTCTTTATGGGCAATCTGACTCCCATTCCAGGGCTGTGCTCCTGCTGTCTCCTACACCAACACCAGCTGGTTTGTTCCTGGTTCCATGGTTGGGGACAGCCATCTGCTTGTTCCTAAACAAAACCAAGCCTCCTCTGACAGTGTTTTGCCTCTGTTCACACAAGGCAGTGAACATCCACTACGCCAAATCCAGCTCCTTCTGACCAGAACACTCCTGCAGCTTCCAGGAGCCTTCTGTCCTCAGAGCTCTGTGCCTTTCCTCATGCCCCCCCAGCACAAACCACACAGCTATTCTGGTGCACAGCCCTCTCGTTAGTGCAGGCCTCTGCAATAAGTTTTTTAAAAATGGAAACAAACAAAAAAATTTACCTGCATAAATACATATGCTCTAGGAGTGGTAACAGTACTACTGTGGGTCCAGAGCAGACCCACACAGGTGACACAGAGCACACAGAAGGTCACTGTGTTTCAGCACCAGGAGTCCTGAGTCGTGTGGACAGATGTACAGGCAGTTTATCCAACTGCATTTGCTATTCTGGGTCACTGTGCTAGGGAGGCCCAGAAAAAGAGTCAAGATGCATGAAAAAACAGCAGGAAAAAAACCTTTCCAACTTGTAAAGCAGAAAGTATTTATCTGAAATCCAGGATGAACCAAGGAGATGCAGAGACACTAGAGGGAGGCACTGCTACACACATGAGCTGTTGGTTGCACAGTGGAGATTGCTTCAGAGTTAATTTGGATTCTACATTAATAATCAGACACAGAAAGTGCATCACGACTCATCCTCCAACACACAGAGTGTGAAACAGATGCAGCTCATTAAAATCAGTCGGCCCTTTAAACACCTCATTGTTCAGAGGGAGATCCAAAGAACAAATCTTCTGCAACACAAAATTAACCAGATACATTTTTATACTTATCCACTCTGAAGTGCAATGGATCTGTGCTCAGGAAGACCAGTACCATACAAACCATAGCATGACATTACTAGAATACAGTAGTTTTCTGCCCAAATTAATCACTCTTTCCATCACTGTCTTTAGTGAGGAATCTGTTGAATTATATCCACAAGCTCCTATTCACAGTTTGAGGTTCCCAGCCTCACCAGTATGTAAGCCCAAATCAGACTTCAGTGGATTTACACAAAAGCTGAATAAATTTCCTATTTTGCTTATTAAAAGGAAAAGCCTCCTAAAGGAAGAAGTGAGCACACAGTTCTTTCAAGACAGCTGCTGTAAAATCCACCAACACTACAGTGGACAAGATTTAAGAGTAAATGAAAATGTAACGCTGCCATGATTAGGCCCAAAGTTTATGCCTGACACTTAAGAATTAGTGATATTTTCAGTGCAGCACTCAGAAGAGGATTAAAAAGAACAGATTACTAAATTCTATAAATTTGCTGGATTTAATAAAGAACAATTGCACTTGATGCATNGACTAAATTCTATAAATTTGCTAGATAATTGTACTTGATGCATAATGATTCCTAGAACACTTTTTAGCCATGGAAGAGATCAACTTCTTAAGATGGAAGGGTATCTCCTATTAAATCAGAACACTCTCCATGAGAATACTCATGATATTTTGGGGAATTAAAAATGAATGTTACATTGAAAGTTAATTTCATTTTTGCCAGCATCCAGTGATAATACCAGACAAATACCAGGATGTCAACAGGAGTACTGCTGTGCTCTCATGTGTGAAAGAAAGAAACATTTTCTGCTGTAAGACAAGCAGAACAGTATGTTTCAATCCAGCTGAGAACAGCAAGCAGCTCTCCTGAGTGTGCAATGAGGCAGAAGGCTGCTCCATGGCCAATTCCTGCAGTAAAGCTGTCAAAATTGTTTAGAAAGGAGGACGAGTATTCTTTCCTGGAAGCACAGACACTTAACAGAGATAAGCACCACCACCAAAGGATTCGTAGCAGCTGTTGACAAATTCACTGGACTCTGCCAAAAAGGCATGTCAAATTCCAAATTATTTTTGTGTGCCTCCGTCTGATTTCCTGCCCATGCTGTTAACTCACTTTTCACCACTCTAATACTTCCTAACAACTTTCCTGAACCATTTCTGAAGTGTTTAGGAAGCAGCAAATACATAATTTTCTCTTTTTGCAATCATATTTCTTTTCTGAATTTAAGGATAAAATCTGTCTCCATGGGGAGGATCAACACTAGGGATAGGGACCATCTCTCCATTAAGTGCATTTATTCAGGTAGGATTCCAAATGTGAGGAGAGAGGTCCTGTACTTACCTTTCATGTCCCAGGAGGACATTATTCAGATCTTCATTTACTTGTATTAGCTCAACAACCACATCTTCATTCTCCACTGTCACCAACAATTCCATGATCCTCTCCTGCATCATCCGACAGGTCTTGTACAATTTCTGCCAGAGGCAAGGGAAGGAAAAAAAAATTAAAAATCCTAACTGTGGTCTCTCAGTGTGTCAGTTCTGGAGGTGAATGATAAGACACTCAAGCACTGCAGAATCACAGGTAACATTCCTTAATTCACACAAACCACACAGGTACAAGCCACTGCAAATAGAACCATGTCCATGTCTTTTGATCTCTGCAATGCAGGGTCACAACTCCCACCACCACACCACTTCTACACAACCCCTACCTCTCGACCCACCTTCATTTCTAAAGATATATGTGTCTCTAAAGCCTAAATTACAAATTGCAAAATAACAAAGACTCTTCTGGGTGATGTAGAGCCAGTGTGATTTGATCCTGCTTGAAGCTGATTAAACTCAGCAGGATACTTGGATGTAATCCTGTTCAACATCTGCTTGAAGAAAAGACAATATTAGTCTAAAGGTCAGAAGTGCTCTGTGACAAGTCTCAAGCTCCAACTATTCATTTAAGTGGGAAGTCTGGATAAACTTAATCTATGGATTTTTGAGAAAGTAACACAAACCTTAGAGAATCAGCAGATAGGAGAATTATGAGAGTTTATTTAGCAGAATATTGCATTATTGCCTGGTGAAGTAGAAGATAGTCTGTTTATATAATTCCCCTCTGCAGATTTTGCATGTTCAAAGAAACAAATTCTTTAGGAACAGGAACTTTAACTCAGCCAACATTTTTTCTCCTTCACACTGCATTTACAAATTCAGGCTGGCTCTGCTTAAAGAAACAAAGAAAAGGAGGGGGGAAATTACTCTATTTACACACTACAATTCAGAAACTGCTTTGATATTCAAAGTGATCTGATTTTTCCTCAAAAAAATACAATACTTCAAGTAAATGAATTATTTATTTAAAAAGAAATTTGCATCCCTTTGCTAAATATGTGTCAGGATTGCAGAGTGCTGTACTTTTTAGTACTGTATCTTCACGGCCCAGGATAAAACACACAAAAAGCGTGATCATCCTAATGTCTGTAATTATGTTTAAAACCTCCCTGACTCCACACTTTACTCCGTGATCCACATTTAAAACAAAGTGTATTTCTTATGACTCCATTACACAGGCAGACTGACAAGTGTGTTTACTCAATAGAGAAGGAAATTGAGACACTCATTTCAAGCACAGATTTGCCTGAAAACTGGAGTTTTACAATGATGGAGTAGCAGCTGGAATAACAATCACAGTAATTCAAATATTTTTGTGCTAATTCTTACCAGCTGCTGATCTGGACCCAAATTCCTGCACATCCATCCCCTATCTGTTCACTATGCCTACTCACTGTCCAGTACAAAAGTTTGCCACTCTTCTTGGCTGATCCTTAACTATTCTTTAATTATAGTTATTGGCCAGCACATTATTTCCAGTGAAATATGTTATCTTAAGCTTTCTCCAAAACAGGGTGGGGAAAGAGAGGACCCTGGCCACTAATGAAGATAAAGAACTGTAAAAACATTGCATTGATCAAGTTCATGCTGTTGCAGTTTTTATTGAGGGACTCCAGATAATCTGAAGGACTAAAATCAATGTTTCCAACTCACTCAAAGTCTAAATAGGCAGCTCTTTTAATAAAGGGTTATGTTCTGTGACAACAACAGTCCAATCCAAGCAATCCAGGCAGTGCCACAAACCAAAAGAGAACATTAAACACCATTCAAAGGATCAGGCTGGCCTGGCCTGATGTTTTACACCACTCTGTGCACAGGGGAAAAAGAACTGAAAGAACAACAGTGAAAGGAATGAGTTTTCATTCACTGTCCCACATATGGGAACTCCACACCCTGTCCTCAACCTTTTGCCAACAATTTTATTACTGGGAGTGTCAATAAGAATTCACTGGTTTACTGTGGGCAGCTGAATCTGTGCACCCACATACAGAAGTGTCACGGCAGGAGAAAGGAAATAACAGACAAACTTTTTCTGTTTCCCAGCCTTGTTGTGGACTGGACTGAGGTGTTCAAGCATAATTAACCAGTGTATTCTCAACAGCACCCAGTAAGGGTTTGCTGCACAGGAACATTTCTACACTGGGTAGGAGAAGCACACTCAAGGCTTGCAAAAACTTGATCAGTTCTTTAAAACACTTAATGCTGCAACACTCTGAAAAATGCTTCCTCATTATAGCAGTTTGGGGGTAAGGTTAGAAACAGAAGGATGGGGTAAAAGCTTTTTAAGGTCTTGCAGACAACATGAAACAAAAAGCTTCCATTACCATAGGTCACTATTGCAATGCTAAAGTAATACTGTACTTTTAATTTCTAAATTGGAAAATACAGTGTAAGCACATAATATCACAGAAGGAGCATGTACAGGTTCACTGTAGCTTCACTGGACTATTGCAATACACTTCCTACAGGCTACAATTGAAGAGCACATGAATTCCTCTGTAGCAAAGCAAGCTGCCAACCTTTGAGGTCGCACACACAAAGCCAACACTTCATATCCTACACTGGCCCTCAGTCTGCCTCTAAGGGATTGGTGATAATAAAGAGAGCTCTGCAAGCTCCAGGACGGATATGAGAGTGACACTGCATCATCATCCATTCTCCAGCTGGAATGTTCTCGGGGCTGTCTGACAGAACATGCTCAACAGAGAACGCTCCATTATGAAATTCCTTTGCCACTGGAATTCCCTAGAGCTTAAATTTGCTTTGTAAGCTGTATTGTCCTTTCCTGACTACCGAGATGTCAAGGGAAAGTGAAGGAGATGAAGAAAAGCTGAGCAAAATGAGAGATAAAAACCTCTTGTTTCCATTTGTCAATCTGAATCCAGATGTGAAAAGACAAGATATAACACTTTAAAAAGCAATTATAACCAAACCAATGAATTACCATATACCTGTAAAAGATTCATATCATCCAGATTTTCAGAGCCAGGAACATTTTCTTTCAATATTGATGACATGACTCTCACATTCATTTTTGCCATATCCAGTTCACTGTACAGTTTCCCAATCTGTTGGAATTCAGCAGGAGAATATTGTGTAAGTGAACAGAGCAAGCAGAATAATTCTTACCCCTAATACACACTTTCTTTCCCTTTAGGTATAATATGGACTTAATTAGCATTATTTTACTCTGGTAACACGCCATGGAAATGAGTGGAATTAGTTCAGCTTTTAAATGTGCACTCAAACTAAGATCCAAGCCTGATAGCACTACTTGCTTTCCTCATAGCTAAACCCTCTCAGTGGTGTTACCGTTCCTCCTTTTAGTTACATACAGGGCAAGCAGGAATGGAAGAGAACTGTCCTTTCCTTCTTGCTTTTTATCATAACCTCTTCACATCAGCATTATGCACAACTAAGCTGGGCTTTCTCACTTATCTCTGAATAAGCTTTTATCCATTTGCATACCAGCATGTTAAGATGTGATTAGGTATCCACACACTCCAGTATAATCCCACAAACCTAAGAACAGGAACCCAGAGCACCACCCTGTGAACTGAGGGTCCCTCCAGTGGCACCCAGGCTGCTCAAGTCACACATTCACAGCACATTTCAGGTGGACCCATCCTCCCCTAAACCTGTGTTTGCACCTGCTCCGGAGTCAACAACAATGTTGGGCCTGTGGGAAGGGGCAGGAAGGAATGTTTGGCAGGAACAGCAGAGGATGGGGATGACTTTGCACAAGGCCGGAGTGAAATCTGTGAAAACACAAAAAAAACAGAGCTTGGGTTGAACAAAATTCCAGCAGGCACCCTGCTGAGAGAGGAACATCTCTCAGACTACACAACTGGGCAGGAGCTTCCTCATGTTCAGTGCTCCTAGGGAATTTGTTGAGCAAGTCCTATTTACAAAAATAAATCTATTGGCTATTTTGTAATGAAATGAGGCTTGGAAATCAAATATCTTTAGAAAGGGTTTGCAAATAAGTTCCATCACAGGATAAAGTGGGAATGGCTCAAGAACAGGCTAGCAAGGAACAATTGAGCCACCTAAGAGCAGAGTCCTTCCCAGAGTGCCACTGCAATTTTGCAATGAAGGACAGCTTGGAATGTGATCACACTTGGAAGTAGTAGAAGAGCTGGAGGGCTGAGTCTGGGCCTCTGCAGAAGGTAAAATACAAAAGTCTCCTGGACTGAAAAAGCAGGAACAGTCTGAGAAAGCTTCACCTGCATTGCACCTGAACTGACTGCTAAAATAAAATCCAAATGTAAACCCCAGCCTGAACTACACACTACCAACCCTTGACTTCCTGGAGGCTGAGGTAAAAACTGTGTTCAGGTCTGCTGAGACAAACAGAAGGTTTGCCACTGATTTTAACTGCCAAGTACATGAGGTAGACAAAATAATTTCTAATGTACCAGGTGAGGGGAAAAAAAGAGTATCTATTGAGAGGATTCTTCACATAGCTTGTTTAAACAACCTTTAAATACATAAGCTTTTGTGCACATCACTATTCAACCAGCAGATCAAACTCAGGATAAATCTAAATTATTCCTGTCTGCACTGATTATAGACATCTAATTCTGGAACTGCAAGATTCCAGGCAGTGATGGATGGCTTTCACACTGCCCAAAGCTTTTGTGAAAATTCTTCTACAAATGAAAAAGAAATCTAGAAAGAATGGCAATAAACCATGTACTGTATTTTCAGCTGCTGTACAATGCTCAAACCATGCTAATATTTAATGTCCTAAATGCCACATAATACTACCTATGACATGGGCTTAAATAACACTTACTGTGCAAAGCTGGAGAGACACATAGACAATAATCTTTTCTTAGAGATTTCTGCATCTCTCCATTTAATCTTAAAGATAGAGGATGTTCATATTCTCAACAGTACGTGTTTTTGTGAAACCCCTACTCATTTTTGTTGAGGCTTTCAGAAGCTGACAAGTTGGAGCACTAAGCACTCATTTATTTTGAAGTAAAAAGCATGCATCAATCTTTGAAAGTCTCAAGACAGAGATGATTAATTTCTGAGAATATATCTATGAATCTGTACTTGGAAATGAAATGAACTAGTATACAGGTCAGGTTTCTTTGTTGTTACCTTAGCTGGTATAACTGAAACTGATTCCTGCTCACGTGCTTAGGTAGTTTGGTCATATTGGAGATCACACATGCCTTCTGTGTCCCATAAAATTAACACATCCCATCCCTGAAGTGTCCTTGTATACCCTCACCTTAGATCCACAACTGCTGCTGTCAGAGGATGGAAACTCCACTCCCTTCTTCAGCAATTCCAGGTAAACTTCTTTTACTTCGCTCACATCCACCATCCCTTGAAAACCTCGTGCCCAAACCTGGGTTTGAAATATCAGGGACAGTACCAGTCACAGGAATGGTCAGTCAGTGGGTCAGACAAATGCTTTTAAAACATGTGGTCCTAAAGACAGGTCATTCCCTTCTTCCACTCTGGGTAACTCCATTCAGTGCAACAGGAATCACCACAGCCCCAGAGTGAAGGTCTGCTTTTGGAAGAGATTCCCAGGATTTCCACAGGTTGCACAATGAAACGTTTACCACATGGCAGAGACACAGTGAACACTCACAGTTTACTGCAGACTCACCATGATAAAGGTCAGGATTTTCTCCTGCATGTCAATGGGCAGGTTGTATCTTGGGTTCAGCAGTTTCACCAGCTTGTCTTTGCAGAAATCCTTCTTCACAACTAAAGACTGGAATCTCGGGCCACAGTTCTCCATACACATCTCAAGCAGCTGCACACACAAAAACCCTTCTGTTACACAGTGAACAGGGGGAAAATACCCCACAGCTTGATGGCTTTTGTTCCTTTTTGTTTCATTTGTTACAAGGAGTTATAGGGAAGAGTAGGAATGGATATGAAAAGATAACTGCTCACTAGAATGCCGAAAGAGGTCACTTCAGGGGAACAGCAGCTCCCTGTGTGCTCTGTTATACCCACACAGTCCAAAGGAGCTGTGCCAGCCAGAGTGACACTATTTTTAACAAAGCATGGTCACACTTGCTTCTATGTCACAGCACTTACTGAACACATGCTACCTTAACAGCAGAAAATCTGCCCATATCTGAAAAAAAATTACTTGTACAGGTTCAGCAATAGAATTAATTCACTGCCTAGCACATAGGTACCCATGTCTGACAGATTCTGAAGAGCTCTGCAAGAGAAGAAAATCAGATTATTAAATGCCTGTCCTCTAATCTGCCCTGTAAGTGAGAGACTAATGATAAAATAGGAAAAACAAATTCACCAACTTGGAGCACAATTTATCCGTGCATTTCAAAGGTCACATTGATTTGAAACAGATGAGCTGAAACGTTACAATGATCAGATTCATCTTTATGAAGGAAATCCAAAACCCTGCTTCAAATGCTTAGAGCAGGATCCCTGCAAGCACCATGTCCTATCAAACACAGCAGGATGTGATAAGGACATAATACTTCTCCCTTGTACATCTGGAGGTGGCTGATTACAATTCCCATTTTGCAGAAGAGATGTCACAAAACTGCCATTACATCTGAGTCACCTGGGGCTTGACAGGAAACTGGGGAAAATCAGATCAGATGCAGAATCAGGAGCAGAACCCATCTTCCCTGGCCCAAATCTGAAGATGAATGATGACCCACACAGGGAAAAATGGTCACTCTTTCTCTTCAATTGTAGCTTCATTTTCCCTCCCAATGTAAGAGGGAAGACAGAAAGGTGAAAGCCAAGGGTTGACACTAACAGAAGGCTGCAAAATTTCATGTGTTTTGAGACAAAATGTTCCCTGAATCATGTAACAGACAGGACATATTTTCAAAAGGATACACACATTTAATGGGATGATATTATGATCTTGATAAAAGTAGGTTAAGTACACTTTCCTATTCAGAGCAGACTACATTTGACTTAAGTGAAATCATTTTAATAACTAATTTTCTAACCTCAAGACCCAGGGGTTTTTCTCTCAGTGTGATCAGGAACTTGCAGGAGAACAGGCTGAAGACCAGAAGAAAATCCATTGCTAAAATGCAAACAGGGTAGAGCAAAGGCACTGACAGACTGCTGTGCAAAAAGCTAACTGCAAGATAATTACAAAAACATCTTGGCTCAAAACATTACTTTTCATAGAGAGTACATGAAACATATGCTAATAAGCCAAGTCATTTGCCTGTGCAGTACTTCAAAGTAAGTAAAATATTTTGTGTAAAATATTTTCAACCCAGTGCATGGGAAACTTCTACTACTACCTATTATTAATTCCTTACTTAGGGGACTGAGTATTTACCCCCTGAATGAAAGTACTGAACTGATGGTCTGGATCCTCCACACAATTATGCCAGCCCAGCCCACTCATTCAGGGTAAAACTAAACTGGTTCAAGGAAAAGAATTTGACTCAATTATTTTTAACTGGACTATTCATGAACAAGCCACTTTCATGCTAATAACATCTTTCATTAGAATTTCAGTATGGGTATTTATTGTGCAAATAGGACTCCAGTGCAAACAGGATTTCATAGTCCCAAGCACTTCCACTGGAAGGAACAGATCCAAGCTGGCCAAGTCAACCACAGCTCCATAAAGCACAATGGAAACTCAACAGAAACATGTTTTAATAATGAAACTGGCAAATTAACTTGAATCAAACCATGAAATGTTTCCTGTCAATGGCAGACAGGGTGTGAGAAGTGTTGGAATTACAGAGCTGCTGTGTTCAGGATAACTGACCCCAGAGATCTGCCCTGAGCACAACTGTGTAATCCAAGGCCTCTGGTTTACAGGACTGAGCCATAGAACTAAAATGATAGAAGGCATCTACAGAGAGGTGAAGCCAGAAACAAAAAGAATGGGAGAAGTTGGTGAGTATAGCAGGAAGTCAGCTATGCTCCTTATCAACAGAGACCTCACTCAGACTTCAGGACCCATTGAATGTCTAAAGCAGCCAAGTTTGCTCCATAAAGCTGAGCAATGGGTGCAGCTTGTGAGGAACACCTCTCAGGCCCAGGGTGGCTGCAAGAAAACCCAGATGAACAGTTTGCCTCTTCACATTTCTGACTCAAGGGGAACAAGCCATTAATCCATCTCCAGGATTACACTCCACTGAACACATCCTGATGCCTGCCCAGCCAAGCTTTGGAACTGCTGTTTCCAAGGCCAGCATTTAAACCAAACTGGTATGAGCAGCTCTTTCAGCTGCCACTCACCAATTACAGTGCAGGGGCTGGGTATGATCAAAGTTCAGCATTTCAAAACCACTGAATTTTCAGAAGTCTTGAGTTTTTTTAGATGTCACATTTCAAACACTGAGATTTGAATTTCTTTTGCTCTCGCTCAATGTCCTCCTCTTCTTTGTCAAAATATACCATAAAGTATAATAAAATAGAGTAGCACTCTTTTAATTGAGGAGTTGAAGAACTCTCTCACACTTTTGTTTTCTAGATCCTCTGCTTTGAGAAATGTTAATTTAACAAACTAAAATCTGAAGGCCACATGTGCCATGCTAAATTTTTCTGCACCAGAAAAACGACACACAAAAGGAAAAGTAGAAATATTCTTAGGAAAAAAATACCTATAAAAATTTAATTCTAAGCAATTACAGAATGGCTTATGATGGAAGGGACCTTCAAGATCAACTAGTTCAAATTCCCCTGCCATTCACAAGGTCAGGTTGCTAAGAGCCCCATCCAACCTGGACTTGAACATTTCAAGGGATGGGCCAGCCACAATTTCTCTGGGCAAATGACTTCCTCTAAAATACTTTCCAGCAATGCAATACAGAGGTGAAACAGTAATTTAATCTTAAATTTCTGCCCACTGCTTTGAATACAGCAGTGAGAGGGACACATTCAATAAACAACTTCCCCATGTGCTGCTTCCAAGACCTTTCAGGTATCAGAACTGGGGCAATGCAGCAACTGCTTTACAAAACCAGGGGAGATCTATGAAAGTGACTGAACAGCTGTCTCAGTACTCATTACATGAACAGAATTTATGTATCTAAAGTCTATCAGCAATAAAAACTCAAGTGACACACACACACACACACACAGGCTGTTGGATTCCTGCCTGAAAGTTCTAATCCTCTTCACTCTGATTGCACAACCTGCAGTGCCAGCCCTGATCTCTCGGTGTTATCAAAGGCTGGGCATGAGGCAACTCCATGGCCTGGCACAAACACCTCCTTCCACATGACTTCACAGGAACTTCAGCAGCTCAGAGCACCTGAAGCCAAGCCATAGCCAGCACATTATCCAGCTGGCACTCAGCCTTCTCCCTCCAAGTAAATAAAGCATCATCCAAGAGCAAGGAGGAGGAACACAGTGCTGAGATTTAACCCACCTCAGTAACAGCATCTGGGGTAATGTGCCATCAAGGGGCTCCCATGAAGATTTTCACACTCCACTCTCTGAGTATCCTCTGGGAATGAGCTCCTTAAGCAGCTTCATCAGAAATATTAAATTCAAGGAAATCAAGGCTGACTAGACAGAAGTGGATCAAAGTGCACTTCTAAAGAAATGTGATTTGTAGATCTCTCTTAGTTTTATCTAATGTAGGTAGGAGAGACAACCTGATGTAGATTCTCAAAAGCTAGAGGACCACATTTACTGTAGGAAATACAAGGCACTAACAGCTTATCCAAAAAGAACCCTTGTTTTTGCAAAACTCTGGGAGGAAAACTAGTTTTAAGAGATAAGAGTTGCACAGGGAGGGAAGGGCTTGTTATTTCAGGAACTGAAAATTATTTATTTTTTTTTCATTTGCAATCAATTGCTGTTGTCATCTAAGCATTTCAAAATGGAAAACAGGAACAATTTCATTAAGGCCATTAAGAAGATAAAAACAGAAGATACAGCAGATAGGAAGAGTGATGTGGGAAAGGTAAAAGCTACACATGACAGCAATGAGGAAAGATTTCACCAAAGGAAAGATTTTACACATGCTAAAACTAGGTCAGTACTGGTAAAAAAAAAAAAAATAAAAAGGAAAAGGAAAAAAGCCAGAGGTAAAGGCAAAGCATAAAAGATCTTATGTAGGAATTAAAACTAGAAAAAGAGAGAGAGAGTTAGAGGAAAGGCTGGAACTTATTTAAATAAAACAAAAGGAAACAAGATTAAGGAATACAGAGAGAAGAAATCTGCAAACAGAAAACAGCAGCTGGGCCAAGAGGATGTGACTGCCTGGCAGGCAAGTTACAGGTGTGCATGGGAGTGAGTGAGGACAGAGAAAGGGGCTGGAACACGACAGGAATTGCTCTCCCAGCTGAAGCTGCTGCATGTTCCATCTGCAACACAAGGAGTGTGCAGGTCAGTGTGATAAAGTTCTTCCTTGGATAGACCCAGAACAAGAGCCTTCTCTCACTTTTGCACTCTCCAAAGCTCAGGTATAATGTCACCTTGGGTATATCTGCACTGTAAACAGTCAAGGAACAGCTCCCAAACCAAAACCCTGGGTTATCAGCAGAAACTGTCAGATAATCAGAACAGGCCTGCAGGAGACAGACCTGGTACAGGGATTGCAGGTACAGTGGAAACTCAGTGTTTCCATTATGCAAACACACACAACACACAAAAATGTGACTCATGAGAGGAGGAAGTCAGGGAAGAACTGCAGAAATGGAGTGAGCTGAAGGTCTGTAGTGGAATGTTTAACAATTATTTGTATCTCTAACTTGTCAGGAGACACTTGGGCAATTGCTAAGTGACCTACAATTTGGTACTATCCATCACTCATCTTTAATCACTTCTCAGCACATCTGGATATGGATAATGATTTTGCACAACAAATACCAAACTCATGAGTAATAGTACTCAAAGTGATGCAAACAGGTCTCTAAAACCTCAAAAAAGGAAATTATGAAGAAAATACTTTTATCCAATTAACGAAAGAATAAATCTTCAAGAACTTAAAATACAAAAGACATGAATCCTGTCACAATTGCACTATTGGAGTTTCAAGTCAGAATCTCAGGACTTAGGATAGTATTAAAACTTCCTGCATTAATATACTCCAGTAAATCTTAAATTGACTAAAACCACAACAGCTCCCCAAATCTGGGGCAGTTCAGGAACACTGTCAGATTCTAGAGGCCACATCATGTCAAGTGAGGATATTCCCAGACACTCCAGCCTTTAGCTAAAACATCTGAATTTCACACAGCTCACCCAGCCTCTTTCTCCCTTAACTCACCATTGTTACCTCTTCCTTCAAGTTTATTATTTATGTGTGGTAACATTTCCTTTTACCAAGCACCTATCACACATTCCACCATGCTGCACACTGTGCTTAGTTTGACCTAGATCAGCACCACAAAGTGAGAAATAGAATGGTCAAATGTGGCTTTTATGTAATATCCTAACCTCTGTGTCTTTCACAAAAGGCAGGCCTGTCACAGAAGGACTGGAGCAAATAAGAACTATCCTCCTTTTACACAGAACAAGCTAGCTCCCCCATCAGAATTTGCATCATCCAGGAGTCCATGGAATGCCAGCAAACCATCTGATCTGCACTGTGGCAGGGCTGTACACACAAACAACAAAGACTGAAAACATCCTGGAGAGTTGTGTCAGGGATAATTTGCATGCCACCTTATCGTTTAGACTGTTTGCCTTCTCAGTGTCTAATTAATATAAACACAGCTGTACTTACAGACAAGGTAAGCCTGATCTCCTTGTGGTTACAGTTTTTTGAAAGCTTCTTCTTCAGTGTTTTAACTGCATCTTTAGGCCTGTGACAAGAAATGAAAGAGGAAAAAGTTACCAGTGAAATTTTCTAGTTCATAACTTCATCCAATAACCAAAAATACCAGCCTGAGATACAGGACCAAATCCACCCCTGTGTTTACACCCACATAAAACCAGAGCAATTGCCCCATTGATTTCAGCATCATCTCTTCAGCACTGAAGTAGAGCAACAAAGCAGTGAATCAGGTTTGTTACTGCAGACTGTGCATTACTCCAGAGACTTGTGCAGAGAAATAAAGTTATTCTCTCTGCAAAGCCTGCTCCAAAATTATATTTTCGCACTGCTGTACAATAGAATTATTTATGTAGCTTTTATTACCAGATGTATCAAGAGTTGACTGGTAGTTTTCATTTATGATGCAATTAGAAAATATTCTCCTAGGAATGCTGTCAGGAGTAGGGGTGTCATGGATAACTTCCAATCTTATAATTGCAGGATGCACTTAACTCATCTGAGTAATAACCATGGACGGACGGACAACCCACTCCAGCCCAGAGATAGGGGCATTTCTAACCCAGCCATTTTCATTTCTATATATACACCCCATATCTTCTAACCATCTGTGTGGGAGGAAATGGGTGGAAGATGGTATCGAGGTTATCACACATGGGAAGCAGTTTTGCCTCATTAATATGGACTGCCTATAGTGTACAATTATTAGGGCCAGCCCAATGCTCATGATCAACATAAACAAGATGTCCTAATGTCTCTTTAGGATCTCTCTAGAATCTCAGATGGAGCAATAGGCCCAAGTACAATGTTTCATTAAAAAAATTAAAATCTTTGTTGAAAACATTTCAAAGCCAATGAAATTGAGTGTTTACCATTACTGCATCTCTTAGTTTGAAGTGCTATACTTCATGAGAAAGAAAGAAAAAAAAAAAAAGAAAACATTCCTCTATTTTTCTTAATCATATGTCATATCCAAGCACATCAGTAGAGCATCAAGTGATGGATGGGAGCACGAGAGTGGAGAAAAAGTTTCCCTTGCGGAGAGCTGCGCTTAATTCCACTCCTGCTTGCTTCCCTCACTGAAGCATCTGGAAATGCTCTGGTCAGGAGCTGGATATTGCATTAAAAAACCCATTTGCCTAATTAGATGCAGCAGCTCTGCTGCTCCTACTATCCTGGTACAGACTGTGACTAGTAGTAGCTGCCTAGGAGGAAGTTACAAGGAGCTCCTCTGCAAGCCTAAGCTGTGCACAAGAGGAAACAGCTTATTAAAAAAAGGCTCTGTTGCATGGAAACTTTACATAAAAACTAACACTGAGGGTCAAAGCATGCTGTTGCTAATGGCAATAACCAGAAGGAAGTCATTATTGCTGACATTCCAAGCACTAAGAGCCACGGGTGAGAGTGTGGAATCCAAAACAATGAGAGGCAAGAAAAGTTGATACAGAAAAAAAGACACCTGTGCAGAAAGTAAGCCATACTTCATTGTCCTGGAGAAAACTCTTCAGCTAGTGTTAAAATATGCCACTGCTAGAATGAGTTCTTCCAATGCATTGCTGAAGCAGATCTTATATGAGAACAAATTTCCTTTTTTCCCCTTTTGCAGGTGGAAACAAGGAAGCTCAGGGCAGCAAGTGGCTGAGCAAACCTGGATGTGGCTGTTCAGTGCAAGAGAGCAGCTCAGCCCTGGGTGCACACCTGGATGGGATGGATCCCACTGCACAGGATCCCAGCCCAGGCTTCACCCCAGCACAGCCTGGCAGAGACACTGCACGGTGGGGAACTCGAAGACAGAAGCCAAGAGTTTTAAACAGTGTTGTAGGCACCCGAGTGCTCAAAGCCTTTTTCCAGGTGGGTTTGCATAGCACGGGGTATCCGTTCAGCCCGACGAGCAGTACAGGTTGTACAAAACACGTCAGACTCAGATGAGAAACCTTTGTCACCACCTTTCCCCAGCGCGGGGAAGAACCTAAGAGCCTAACCCCTGAAAGCCCCGATGGCCCCGCGACAGGCAAAGCCTTTCCTTGGGAAGCAAAGCCTCCCGCTCCCTGCGCTGTTTCGTTTCGGGTCTCTTCACACCAGCGCCCTAAGCCGCCTGCCCTCTGTCACCCCGGCCTGGAGCGACGCCGCTGCCATCTCCGTGCTCCGCTGCCAGCCCCGTGCCCCGCTGATATCCCCGTGCCCCGCTGCCATCTCCGTGTCCCGCTGCCATCTCCCTGTCCCGCTGCCAGCCCCGTGCCCGGCTGCCAT
>VYXF01001438.1:39982-55282 GCA_013397295.1 Polioptila caerulea
CCGGCTCCCACCCGGGCATCCCCCGGGGAGGGCTCTCCAGGACACTCAACGGGGCCGGCTCCCACCCAGGCATCCCCCGGGGAGGGCTCTCCTGGACACCACCGGGGCCGGCTCCCATCCGGGCATCCCCCGGGGAGGGCTCTCCCGGACACCCGTGGGAACACGGCAGGGATACCCCCGGGCCAGGCACCCCCGGGAGCACCCCTTGGGATAAGGCTCTCCCACCTGCCGGGGCTGGACTCCCACCCGGGCATCCCCTGGCACAGGGTTTTCCCGGACACCCTCCGGGACACGGCAGGGCTGCCCCCTGTCCGGGCAGAGCCGCACGGGCGGCTCAGCCCCTCACCCCGTCCCGGACCCACAGCTCCCCTTGACCTCCCCGGGTCACATCGCCACGGGCTCATTTTCCCGTCCCACGGCCAATATTTAACCTGCGAGCCCCCCATTCAAATGCAGCGCTGGCTCAGCCGGCTCCTGCATGGGATTTCACAACTGAATCCACGAGGAGTTTAGGGTTTCATGGGGCGAAGCTCAGAAACACCCTCAGAGCCCCATCCGCTGCTGGTACCACTGCTCCCCATGTGCAGACACGATTGAAACGTCTGCACCCACCGCTGCACAGCCCCCGGGGCTGCCCCTGCTCCTGTAACCTCCTCACAGGTGCTCTCAAACCCCCACGTCCTTTTCTGATGCACGCATTTAAAAAGAATACACGCAAAGATCTCAAAGAAACAGAGGGGGGAATTTCCCGGCGGTGCGTCCAAGTTACATTCGCAAAGTCATCCTTTGTGTTCTGCAGGAACCACTAACGCGTTCCTCCTGCCACACACACCTTTCCACGTGTGGGACTTTCTTGCTACAATTACTGTCAACGACTTCCATTGTGTCGCTTCATCAAAGCGACACCTGCACAATATCTCTCTCACACCTGTACAATACCTGGGAATGAACGGAGGATGAATGAAAATTAAGATCTCAGCTGTAATTTTTGTTGGCTGAGGGTTGTAATTATTTCAGTATCAAACACACACGGAATCATATTAACTAGCCTTTGGGTAGAGCTTAATGAGTCATACAGTCAAGGCACGATATAAGCAAATAAATTATTTGCCTGACATTAGAATTTAATGGATTAACAAATCTCTATTTGCGCTGTGAGAGTTTTTCTTAGGAGGAACAAATTTTACTTTCTCTCGTGTTTTGTACAACTCTGTGGCCCCATCTACTGGATGGTTTTAATGTGAATGCAGGAAAAAAACACTTTTTTGGGGGGTACCTGCAAGTATCTCTATGAAAAACAGGTTATCAAAGAACTCTTAGGCAAATTGGTCAAATACCACGAACGTAGGTGTCTTTTTCTTAGTCTGTAGTAAATGGGTGGAATCAATAATGCAGTCCAGTGAGGCTCCATTTGAGACAGTTCTAATGAACACATCTCAATTTTCCACATTTCTGTTATTCTGTTATTTGGCTAAAAGCCAGCCACCAGCTGTCAAAACAGGAGTCAGTTTATTTATTTTTGTTCACAGAATTTTGAACGATAGCCTCTAAACTTAGGTGTTTAATTCATTTGCTCTTTAATACTGGAACTGTAATGAGGGCCTATTTAAATTAGCTCGAGTCAAACCTGCAATGTGAGTCAGATCTTGTTTCAAAGAGCCTATTTCATTGAGCTAATCAGAGGAAAAAATTCCAGTGAAGCATTTTTCAATTGGAATTTATTGATTAAAGTTACTCATTGGAATCAGCTTTTGGTATAGGTCTGTGAACTCCTGGTGGGCTTCAGGTTCTGCTTGAAACAAAACCTCTCTGGCTTTTCAGCCTTCTCAGGGCTAGAAAACTCAGAATTCATGAGCTGGTGGTCAAGGAGTCCCAGGAGAGCCCTAGTGCACTCTTTGCAATTTTACTATTATTGAAGAGATACCATTCAATTTAATTATTACCATTAATGGACATTTTCTGTCTCTTGCAAGCACATAGAGTGTGTTATAAAAAGAAAGAAGGAAGAGGATAAATAACTTCTTTTTGCCAAATGCTTTGAAACAAAAGTGTTGAGTGGCATAGCTTCTGCCTTAGCTAATGTATCATACCAGCACAAGCAGGATAGTAAACGTGATTTCATTTGTACCAGAGATTTTGATGATGTTATGTCAATTACAAATTAAAAATCCCAAATTGCTATAGCTGTGCAGAAATCCTTTTTTAATTTAGTTTTGCTGGCTTTACATTTCAGAGTTATATCTCATTAATTAACTTTAAAAATCACACCTTTACCTTATTTCTGTTTCAGTCCTATTTTCAAAGGATCACACACATGCACAGAGGACATTGAGTGAAATACTTAAACAGCTGTCATTCATAAACTGATTTATGGTATTGATCTGTACCTACTTTTACTGGATTAAAATCCACTGTGATGACTTTTTGGTTTAGTTTAAGAATGAAAGATTCTTACAAGGTCCTTATTCATCAGACATCAAGTGAGGAGCTGCAAAGTAATCTCTGCTCCACCTCCCAAGGGCTGTATTTGCTCTCATTGCCTCCACCAGAAGCCTATTCCAGTGTGACTCTTCCTTGTTATCCAGTACAAGGGATGCAGTCAGTGGGATTCTCACTGTGCCTCATTAGACCAGATGCTGGTTATGGCCTGTGCTGGGAGCTTTTCTAGAACAAACAGCTCCAGGGTTAAATCAAATCCCTTCTGCATCACCTCCATCAGCTCACTGCCTTCAGTTAACAGCAAACCTAATCAGGAGTTATTTGGGCAAATCAAATTAATGTTTGGGACCCGGTCACACTAAGAAAACAGAGCTGTCCCCAAATATCTATTTAAGCAATTATTATTTTATTAAAAATAAAAGGAATGTCCAAGTGCTGTTATGTCAGCAGCACATTTAATTTGCCTGTTTAGAAAAGGAACAAATCTGGCAACACCAGAAGGAGGTAGAGGCCTGCAGAGGGCAAACTTGGTCAAGGAATCTCCTCATTTTTCAGGCAGCAGCTCCTTGAAGGGTGGCTTAGCAAAATTCCCTCTCAGCCATATTGGTTTTTGTCTTTCACACACTGAGCTTCAGACACAGCTCGTTAGCATTGCAAAGCTCTCTTGCAGTTTGAAACAATTAAAAAATAAATCTCAGTAAATGCAATGCCAAGCTCTCAAAAGGTAGGAGAGGGTCAGGGAGGTGGCAGTTTTGTGGATGAGAGTCAGGTTTTCTCACACTTGACTCGGCTGAATTTCCTGGATCACATGCCCTAAGCAGCTCTCACTGCTCTGGGATTTTCAGGTGAAGTTGGACAAATCTGTATTTCTCCCCCTCCTAAAACACTGAGAATTCCTAATAATTTCTTTTTTTCTTTAATAATACACTACTGGAGCCTCAGCTAATTTGAAACTAAAATAATGTCTACCTTGTTTTTACATCAGGCTCAGGCTAGAATCTTGCCAAAAATAAGTATTTTACATTTATCCCAGGATTTATTTTTCTGGTTTTTGCTTGTTTGTTGTTGGGGGTTTGTGTTTGTTTGGGGTTGTGTTTGGGTTTTTTGTTTGTTTGTTTTTTGTTGTTGTTGTTCCATTGCTTTTGGTTTGTTGGGGTTTTTTAAAAGATATTACACATTACCTCCCTCTGGGATTTTGCCTTCACCATGTGGTGTTAATCCAAAAACTTTCCTCCATTTCAGGAAACAAAAAATTAAATCAGGAATGCTTTTTGAGCTACCCTGCTGCACAGCAGGACACTGAGGTTACACATGGTACACACTGCTATGTGTTACAAGTTTCGTTTAGTTTTCAAATTATTTAAGTTCACGGTAAAAATTTCTTATATCTCACTCTGAGGTGCAAAACAAATTCCTCTGCCTTCAACAAGCAAGCTTGAAAAAGCTTGATTTGTGCACTTTTTAAAATTAAAAAATTACTTGATAAATGATGAGCTCTTCACATTGATGTTTTCATCCCTAAGTGTGCTGAAATGCAATAAAATTAAGAAAGAATTTTGTCTGTTGTTCCAAAACAAAACAAATCAGCCAACCTCCAAATCCCTACATACCCAATGTGTGGTATAAGAACTTGACCTACAGGAATCAACAAGCATCAGACCTGACTGAAGCTGATCTTTTCAGTACCAGGAACAATCTTCATTAGCTGGGCACCACTGCAGTTATCAGCCAAGTTATCTTCCAGGAAATCAATCCTGGGAGAAACTCACATCCTCAATCTCTGCCCATTAGCAGCAGGTATGGCCTTTACAAAGGAGTTCATTTTTCTCTTTGTGACACTCCCACTGCCACCTGAGTGCAAAAACATCTCTCAGGAAGAGCTTAGTTCAGCACTGCTGCTCCTCATTTTCTTACTGCTTCGAGAGAAAAAATAACCAAACACAGACCCTTTAAAAATACACATATAGAAAATAATTTTTGGGGTACTGCATCCAAATTAAAGAATTCCAGCAATATTTGATTGCCCACTAATAGTTGTGCTGGTTACTGGAACAAACATCCAAAAGCTTCATGGACTGGCAGAAACTCATCACCCACAGAGCCCTGGTTCCAAGCTATGGCCCCCTCCTGCCCTAATTAACCAGGAGTCCCAGCTGAGCTCTCTGCTGGATTTTAATTACTGTATTATTAATTCATGGAGGAAAAAGATTGACAGATGTTTCAGGTTGGTTGTAGCAAATTAAAAGGCAGGTGCTTGGTAGGAAAACTCAGGAATGATTAAAGAAGTGAGTGGTGGAGATTTAGCTGCTTTTCAGTGAGCAGTGCTCATTGTACCAGTTACTCTGCTGCAGGAAGGGGATTTCTCAGCATAAAAATAACAATTGCAACAGGTTCGGCTCTGGTTTTTAAAAAAGCTTATAAATGTGTGATCTTAATTTGGTTTTTGGCTTTTGCTGGGATCATTTTGCTCCTCTTTCCTCTAAAAATAAAAGCCACTATTTTTTAGTTTGTCAGTTTAAGAAAAATTGGGTGATGACAAGGTGAACAATGGAATTAGTTGGCTACTCAGTAATTATTGTTACACTGAGCACCTCTCATGAAGAAAACCACTAATTTTCATCTCTTATAAGGGATAACAAATGTTGTTATAACTTTACTAATAACTTCAATCGCCTGACAAAGCAGTTTTGAAACAAGTTTGAATGAAATAAATGCATTACAGCAAACAAAGGCAGGGTCTGAAAAGATGCCAAGGTCAGGATTTTAGGAAAAACAAGAAGAAATTAGTGCCATGATTCTGAGCTCTCCAATTATCAATTATTCTTTTAGTCTTTATCTAAAGTCTCAGTGAGTCTCATCCATCGTGGTGACATGGAGAGTGTCAGGTGAACTGAGGAAAGAGGCTTTCAGCAGACAGGGAGGTCATTTGGATGCAGGTTCTGCCTGCTGGAGTGGTTTTCTGCTTGAGAAGAAGAAGTTACGGGGTTTGTATGGTTTGTGTTTTATTTTTTGCTTTGTTTTTTTCAACCTGACATACATATGCAATTTACGGCTCCATCCTCTTCAGAAATCCTTTTTGTGCTTTTGTCATGTATTTGTTCCAAATAAAAATTAGAAAATGTTGGGGTTTCCCTAATGTTTTCATTTTTTCTAACAAAACAACAGTTTAAATTATGCTTCTCATCCAAGTGTATCCAAAAATTATTTAAAAAGAAAAAAAATCATTAGCTTTCATTTGAGCATGCAGAACCAGGTACGCTGACAATTTCAGAACTAGAATTTTGGACAGTTTTGATTTTGACAAGTCACTATATTCTCATCAGGGGTGTTTTGTTGGAAAAATTTCCCATTAGCTGAAGGTTTTATGACACATTTGTTTCCTCGGAGCTAGGAAGTCAAAAACCCCACCCAAAACCTCTTTCCACTGGTGGAGACAGTTATGGGGACCTGCCAAAAGACCCCACTTGAAAGGCAGGGATTTTCCTCCTGTTGGAGTGCAGGATGTAGAGAAAATTTTGCAGCTTGTTTAATGGAAAGAATCAGCCATATATCCTGCCAGTTAATAGAATAAACAAATAAATGCAGATTTTAATGTAGTAACTCAGTGAAAGCTGAAGAACATCGTTCCCTGTTTCTAAGGGAGGCAAATGTTTCCCTGGGTTCTTAATCTGGACACAGAAAACAAAGGCTGCTTGTGGTTGGGCTGAACCTTCTCACCACAAAGGATTCAGATTTCTTTAACTTCCACCACATCTGGGTGTGGTCAGTGCAGGTGGCTCTGACCTGTGGGGCTGCTACACAGCCCCAGCTCTTCATCTGGGACTCACACGTGGCCTAAATGGAGATTTGTGGCACTGTCACCTCTGTGCCACCCTGAGCCTCCAGTTTGTGGAGCAGAGGAACACACCCCTTTCTCAGGGAGCTCCTTTGCACTGCAGGTTTATAGAAACTGTTGGATGGTGACCTGCCAGAGAGCCTGAGCTCACTGAAATTAGCTTTAGTAAGGAGAGAAATTGCAGGGGGTACATCCTCTGCATCAGGGTGGAATTGGTGCTGGTTGCTGGTCTGAAACTTGAGGTTTCAGAATCAAATCTCGGAATCTCTGTTTGGAACAGCTGTAAACCCCAGAACACACTCCCTGCTTTGGCTGCACCTCCACACTGCTGCTCTTGGCAAAAAGGGCAGTATATTTTACCCAGGGAGCTGGAGCAGTGGTGTTTGCAAGACCATGCAGCTACAAGTAATTTAATGTTGTGTGAAACGCTGATCATTACGTCTAAAAGGCACAGTTCATGTGCTGCAGGAATCCCACTGCTACTTCCAAAAGCAGAGGATGGTTTGGGATGCACTGTGCATCCTCACTCTAAAAGACAGCACAAGTCCTGTAGACAAACTGGAAATTTCTGCTTGTCTGTACTTCATCTTTCACCACAGCTGTCTCTGGGTAATGATGCAGCAATGTCATCAGTGGAGGGGTTTTTACTGAAATATTTAACACTGAAGGCTATCAAAATTATTTGATGATTTGCTTTTTCCACCACAATCAATATGTCAGAGATTTTCTCATGGTAGACCATCACACCAAGTCTGCTGCTGCTTGCTATTACTCCTGAAAACAGGCAGTTCTTCCATCTTTTCTACTAATTAGTACACTCATTTTTCCTTGCAATGACCACTCATTTATATGCATTTCCTACTTCTGATCTTGTGAGCAGAGAGACTCCCAAATGGTAAACATAGCTCTGCTCAAAAAGAAATGCAGAGCTGAACTGTACTTTTGTCCTTTCAGCTTAAGGGAATCACACACCTTGGCTCAGCACTAATGCTTTCCAAGCACTCCTGCTGAATTTTGGTAGGGATTTACACATCCAGTAGATAGGAGACATGCCTGGGGATCTCCCTTCATGTTTGGTTCCATACAAAGCCCAAATCCAGGAGCTACCCATGGTTTGGTGCAGGCTGTTCCCATCACTAAGGACAACCCTGGGCTCCTGCTGACATACCTGACAAATCACTGTCTTCTGGCAGCCCTACTTTAGGCAGCTTTTGAGATCCAGCAATAAGTAACTCAACTATAAATTGCCACACTTCTCTCAAATTGAGATTCTGTGTCAGAAAATGCTCCTGAATAGTCAAAGTGGATATTAATACTTGTCATGGGTCAAATGGGAAGAAGGGGAGAAGATGAGAATGAAGAAAATGCTATCAAGTGTAACAGGGAGCAAATAACTCTTTAGCTCATGGTGTGATGTCATTTGACAAGGCAGCATCCTGCAGGAGAGAAGCACGAAACTTGTTTCCTGATGCACTGCATGCATGCTCACACACTCACCTTCCTCAGGTACCTGTCCTCTCATATGCTGCAGAAATTGCCCCAAAACCTTTCTCTAATTTCACAGAAGGCCCACTGTACAGTCCTTATTTAAAATATCCTCACCTTGCTTCTCAGTTACTTTTGGCCTCTAGAATCTTTGCCAGGCCCACTTCTCCAATCTTTCTTGTGGCAGAATAGTCCCCTAAAGTGTTTTCCAGTCCTGCATTCCTGGAACTATGTCCACAACAAAGATTTCTTCTGTAGTGAACTGAAACACAAAGCTACAAAAACGGAACTGACACCATTGCTTTTTTGACCAGTTGCTTACAGAGTACCTACACCCTGGCTTTGCATCACTGCTGTGGAAGTGTCCTGCAGTCCTGTCTGCAGGGCGAACCATTCCAAACTGGCATATCTGCACACAGTTGCCCCCCAGACAGCTGTACCTCTACGGATCAGAGACCAGACCATTACCCCTGAAGTGCTCAAACCTTCCCACTGCACTCACTGGTAATGCACTCTGGTGCTCAAGCTCTCAGCAATTATAAATGACAGCACCTATCAATTTTAGCTGCTTAGATGTTCCCCATTGCTACAATAATGAATGCTTTACCCTCCTTAATCCACTTACCTTTCAATCCCACACTGAAGTTCTGAAGCAACAATAGAAGATTAAATATTGGTGCTGTTAATTGCTCCAAAGTCCCTCTTCTGATGCCTATTTCCAGAGAACTGATGCTTGAAACTTGCTCTCAGCTGTGGCTTGACCAGTGACTGGAAAATTTTGCTTCCATGCCTGCCCACAAAGGCTTTTGTTGTGACTGAAGTGAATTGCTTGGCCCCTAATTTCCACCTGCCTTCAGGAGCAGTAAGGAACCAGTGCTCTGCTGTTACTGTAAACCACACCTGTGTGAGCTTGCTGGAAATATGGCGATTTATGCCTTCTTTCATAGAATTGGCTTCCTAAAGCACATAGAAATTGTGTGGGCATGCTGAGGGTGCCTCCTTAGTATGCAGCCACTGTGTTTTTAATTCTGCACTCCATCCACTGAGCCTTTCTCTCTTAAGCATCATGCAGGAAGTCTGAGCATCATTGGGAGTTGAACTTTGTTCACCACCTGTAAACCCTTATTTTTATCTAGATAGAAGGAATTTGACCAAAGTTACATGGGAGACCTGCTGCAAATTAGGGAATTAAGCCTAAGCCTCTTATATGTTAGAGGAGCAGCCTGACTGCTGCTTTCAGAAGAGCTTCAGTACATTACACCAGCCAAGTGTCTGGCTCAATCACTGTTCTGTGGATTACCAGAGGGCAGATTAACTAGAGTCTATTGAATTTTTAAAACATAAAATAAATACCTCCTATAAGCTCTTAACAGGTTTCTCCTAGCAAGGTTTTGAGGAATCTCCACCTTCCTAATTCTGCATGTGTATTAATGAACATAAATTGATAGTACATGAACCTACCCAGTAGTAGAGCAGAGCCTCATAACATTATTTATGGCTAATGAAAGGCAATGTCATTCCTGACATCCCAGATAAATTATGTTTTCCATTGCTATACACAAATGGACTGGAATATAGTTAGCATTTAGTCTGCCAGGCAAGAATAACCCCAGCCCTTTCAAATTGGAATTCTCTAACCACCCATGAACAATAACATGTTGTGCATTTACCATCAATTTTCTGACTTTGTGGGGAACGGGAATTGAGAGCAAGTCAGACAGAGCACCTCATGCAGTGTCTTGTTACTTATAATTTCTTTACTGTGCATCCGTGCCTACCCCTCAGCTGAACCAAATCTCTTTCAGCTGCAGCTGATAATGCAGCCCCACAGCTCAAGGTCACTACCTGGAAATTGGCGCTTGCTTTTAACAGGACTCACTTCAATGGTATTAAGCTTCAGGTGCTGCTTAGTCTTAGCTTTGACTCGGTTAACAATGCACCATCCTCTTGTGAACGGGGCATTTGAGCCGCAGTTAACCCCTCATCGTTCCCATTGCTCAAATCACTTGCAGAAAATGTGTAATAATGTCAGCAGACTTTTGAATACAGATGTGTTTACCTGCACACCAGCAAGGTGATCGCTGGTTTCTCAATTTTAACATCAGATCTAGTGTTTTAAGCAACTCCCATGGCAATGGAATATAGATATAATAAAGGAAATTAATTCTACTGCAACAACCTGAAGCAGCAGTGCAGTGGTGAGTGGTGCCATGGCAAGGATGCANACCCCTCATCGTTCCCATTGCTCAAATCACTTGCAGAAAATGTGTAATAATGTCAGCAGACTTTTGAATACAGATGTGTTTACCTGCACACCAGCAAGGTGATCGCTGGTTTCTCAATTTTAACATCAGATCTAGTGTTTTAAGCAACTCCCATGGCAATGGAATATAGATATAATAAAGGAAATTAATTCTACTGCAACAACCTGAAGCAGCAGTGCAGTGGTGAGTGGTGCCATGGCAAGGATGCAGCACACAGCATGCTGGTGGTGCTGAAACTGCTCCACGAAGACAAAAAATAGGAATCTTTTCACTGCTCTCCTTTTAATCCTTTTATTTCTGAGGCCTAAAGGCAAGCCCAGTAGAGCATAGCTAATTACACCTCTGATCTTTACCCATTGTGTGGCTGGTGGAGCCCTCACAGACACCGAAGGGAAGCTGCTCCAAGTAACACCCCAATACCTGCACACCTGTGTGAGGAAATTCCTTTCTAAGCCGTCAGTACCAACAGAGACCAAGACCTTCATGTCTGCACACTAAAGCTATTTTTAAAACCCCAGTTCAATTGCAAAGTGAAAGAGCCAAACCCTTTGAGGAAATGGTAATGACCTTTGCTGGTGCATAGTTTGCTTTTTCCAAGGATGTTTAACTACTTGATTTAGTCAGATTGGACAACTCAGTTTGCCAAGTCCTTTGTAATTTCCATTCTCCTTATGAACATGGTTAATATCTATCAGCTGAGTCAATCTTTATTCCCCTGAAATTTTTTTCAGTTCTTTCTATATTTCTAATGACTGGTTGTAAAGATACATTCAACAGAATGATTTTGTATTTTTAACCAGAAAATCTTAGTGCTTAGCCCTTTTCCTTTTCAAAAAGACATTTATTAGGAGTTTTATTTTGATTAGGAGCATCATCCAACAAACCTCTATAAAGTCAGTAATTCAGTATATTCTCTACATTCCCAAATAAAAATGTTTTGCTTAATGTGTGCTTTACCTAATGCAAAATGTATTTTTTCTAGTCAATACAGATTTCTGTAGCTGGGGGAAGCACTGTTGCACCTCTCAGGAGTTACAGGTCAGATATTCACAAGTTCCTACCTGGAGGATTGAGAAGTCTTTGGTCTATCCTCAGGAATCACAGTTTTTCCTCAGGATAAGGCATCACATGTAATTGTGGGATATCCATGAGCTTGGTAATATGGAAAACTCTTCAACCTTTCAGCAGTGCCAATGATTTTCCAAATATTTCTCTACATTTCTGACTTTAAGGTAGGAACAGCAGCCCTTGACTACTAAGGAATATTTTTGGCTGCTTGGCAAAACATTAGCAATACAATCCTTCTCTTCTTCTTTTAAATGCCCCAGGACTACCTCCACATATAGACACATCCAACTTCTAATCAGAAATGGTTTTTAATGCCCCAAAATCACTTACCAGGACTCTGTTAAATCAGAGATAGTGCAGGTTATAAAACCAGGGTGCAGGAGCCAGGACTCTTGGGATCTTCCTTTAAAGCTGGCTTGCTGTGGTCTCAGGGAAAACAAAAAAATAATCACTCACTTCTATCATGCAATTTACTCATCTGAAAAAATGAGATAACTTTACTGATCTACTTCACAGGCACTGTGTGAGTCCTCAATAATAGCTGTGAAACTTTACAGTGATCTCTTGGCAAGTGTTCTGAAGGAGCCCGAATGTCAAAAATTGCTTTCAAATCAGGGAGTGAAAAGTGTGCACCAGACAGACATGCATGGTGCTGTAGGAATTTTCACTATGATGCCTCTCTTACTGTTTCATATCCTTTATTACCTATTTCAAGAGCTATTTTGATGAGTTAGCATTGACTAATACTTTTCCCCCCCCTCCAAAATTTCTTGTGTCCTCCTTAGCCCTGCTCCCTTTTCATTTTTTTTTCCCCTCACAAACTTCTCATGAATTGCCTTGGCAGTGAGTAAAGGGTAAGGACTTTTAGAATATGGTTTATGGCTCAGTGGCCATTAGCAAATGCTGTCAGAGCTGATGCCCTTCAGCAGCTTCATTCACACCATGCCTCACCTGCTGCAGGGGAGCCAGGATGGAGCATTCCCAGGCCAGGCCACCACCAGGAAATTTTATTCATGAGGGTTCCCACTGGCCATGAAATCTGAGTACCCAAATAACTGTGATATCACACACTGAGGAAAATAATCAGCTTTTGAAGAAGCTCAGTGTGGAACTGTAAGAGTTGTGGTTGTCCTGGTACACCCCCAGGGCTGCTAGAGAGGATGGGGCAGACTTTGGGTGAGCACAGGAAAATGAAGGATCATTACTGCTGTAAAATATAAAAACATGGACAACCACATCTCCCTCTCTTTTTCTATGGCATGGTAGAGAACTAACTAGATTAATCTCAGAAGTTTAATACCATACTCGAGTACTGCACTAGAGCCTTCTAAATACAGAAAAAAGGTCATTTTATATCACTGGGTGCTTTCCTTAAATCTCTTTTCCCAAAGGTATTGAGAACTTACCTTCAGCATGTGGTTTAATCCTATTAAAATTCACTGACTTTAGGCATATAATTTAGTAATAGGCATAACATTTAGAATAATTTGGATTCTTAAATGAAAAAAAAAACAACTTAAATTCTTAAATGAAAAAACCCTAACCCAAACACTTTTTTTGTTCTCTTTCTTTATCCATATCCCTGTGCAAGGTCTGCATGGTAAAAGAACCCATAAACAGAAACATCAAAAGGAACTAAGTTTCTTTTAGATCAGATTAATGCTGCATTTGTTCAGAACATCCTGATGATTCCAGCTGCTGCTGCTGACTAGCAGGTCTGTTCCAGGGAGGCACAAACCTGCTGTGCAAAAGCAAGTGCATGGTTTGAGTGCCATGTCCTTTCACAGATTCCTGATGGAAGGAAGTCAAATCTAGTGGCAGTTTTACTTACTGTGCACAGCAGGATACTATTCAGGGAGAGAAAATCCTGGTGTTTCTTGCATGTTTCAAATAAAGGGCAGATTGAACTATTTTGATTAATATACATTTGGGAAAGAAATCATCTCCACATGCTTCAGCTGTGTGAGCAATGAAAGGATGTGTGAAGACACCCTTTACTCCTCCTCAGAATCTTGGCAAGAACTTGAGGCTGCCCTTTTCCTTTTCCCCATGTCCCACAGGGTCATGTCCACTCTGGAGTCCTCACACAGCTCCTTCCAGACAGCAGCTCCTCTTCTGGCACTGCCCCTTGCTGCAGCTGTGAATGTTTTCCATTTTATTCTGATTTTTAGTTATAGCTGTCTTTTTTTGAATAGTAAGTATATATCTGGCCTGTGGTGCAGTATTTTCTGCCTGCTTTCAGTCCTTTTTAATGCCTTCAAGGAGCTGTGGAAATAATGATTTCAGCCAGTGAATTTTAGGGAATGAAAAAACAATTCAAAGTTATCAAATGCTCAACACTTCCCTTTGAATGTTGCTTGAAATCAGAGAATTTACTTTTATTTCCAAACAAATTTCCATCAGGAAAATGTTGTATTTATGAATAGGAAAATGCTGGAATTGAAAGCAATGGTTCATTCTTTCCTGTTCTAGGTGGACCTGCTTTATCAGGGGGTTGGATTAGAGGCTCTCCAACCATTCTGTGACTCTGAAACCAACCCTGTCCCACGAGAGACATGAAAAGGCTTCAAATCAGAATGAAAACCAACTGTTGGAAAACAAGGAATCTCAAATGAGTCCACGTGGAGTTCTTTCCATAGCTGGGGCCAGCTGGGCTGTGGAATTGCAGAGCTCCACGCTGCACTCCCAGCCTGTGCTGGGCACTCCTGCCAAAGCAGGCTCAGATGCAGCTTTTGGGACTTGAATTGGCATCTCCACACAGAGCTCTGCAGGTCTGTGGGTGTGGAGCAGAGCAGATCAGGGAGCTCTGATGCACCATGGAAGCACCCCCCAGACAGCTGCATCTTTCTCTTGAATGCAGAGAGCTAATTTGGTGAAGAAACAGCTGAAATAGCCAAAAAATAGAAAACATCTGTGGCACTGGACCTCGTTCCAGGCTTTTTGTAGTGGTTAGTGTTGCTCAAAGCAACATGTGCAGTACATTACCCCTATTTGCTAAGGGCAACTGGATTTGCCCTCCTGGTGGGGAATTCATGTCCTTATCAGGTTCGTTCAGACTTCAATCACTGTGGATTTCCTTTGGAATGTTTGCTTTTTGTTGGTTACCTGTTTTTCTTATTATTTGCTACACAGTTACAGAGTGTAGAGACAGGAGGATCGAGGAAGAATCCTACAAAGAAAAGGAGCTGGAGACTGCATTCATTCCACCACATTTTCCCTGTGGCACAGCAAGTGATCTTCTATTTCTGACTTCTACTTCTTGATGCAAACTGAAGAAACAAAGTGAGAGATGCTAGCTGTGGAACTTAGTGCAGTACTGAAGAGCCCCAAAGTGAGGAAAATGGTATCAGGATCCCTAAAAAATAGAACAGGGGCTGAAGATAAAAGAGGCAGCAGGGACTGACTTAATGGACCAGACTGGAAGAAATCCACTCATAGTGACACATTTAAACTGCATAAAAATAAGTAGGAGCTCTTCCAGCTCCAGCCTAGAGATGGACCACAGGGGCAGACACTTTTTTTTCTTGACAAAAGAAATTAAACCAGTACATGTTCTAAATAATGCAAGAGTGAAGTGATTCTATACCAAAGTTTGGGCACAAAACCTGGTTGTGTGTCAGGTAAGCTGAAAAATAACTACATCTCAATTTTCTGAAAAAGTTTTAAATGACTTATTGAGGATTCAGCCTTCAGTCTCAGAAAAGTCAAAACTGCTGTATTAAATTACCCACATGAGACAGGATGCGCTGAATTACTTTCATATTAGAACAGAAGCTCCATTATTGATGGGGCTACAAACCTTCAGGCTGACCCTTCTACTTACTCCAAAACCTAATTCAGATTGCCCTGTGAGCGGGACCAATCTGATTTTTATTTATGCCTCAACATATGTCACACATGAGGTGAAGTGTTATGGATGAGGCACATCAAATTCGCTCATTTGATCTTAACATGGTTAATGTTATAACTGTTGTGTATAAGATGTATCAAAATTTGTTCAGTTAATAATAAAATGTAGCTTTAGTATGTTTTAATATTGTAACCACAAACAAACGGGGTAAGTGTGTTGCCAAACCTCGCCTGAGGCACCACCGGACAAGACCACGGCACCACTCCACCCTTCTAAATACCTGACAAAGTATCGAAACCAGAGAACAAGGAAGGCTATTGTATTGAGCCAGAGGGACCGGGACCCACCTGGGAGCCACC
>VYXF01001438.1:55351-73269 GCA_013397295.1 Polioptila caerulea
GTGGCATAAAACTCTGTCATTTTGTTTCGCTAAAATAAATCCTGTTATTTTTTTTTCTTTTAATTTGGCTCCCAAAATTTTATTGATTCGGCCTGACCGAGTCACCATCTATAACATGAAGGATTCCTCTCAGGGGCTGTACATGGCAGCCCTGGCCCTGGGGAGGCTTTGTCTGGTGGGCAGAGGAGGCTGTGAGTGACCTCCCCACTGGCCAGTGGGGCAGTGTTACGAAGCAAAGCGATGCAGCCACCCCAGGCAGGTGTAAGAGGAGCCCTTTATTGCAAAACCCAGGCCTTTTTAAGCAGTTTGGCCTTTATTGGTTACATTCCATTTCAGCACAACAAATGCAGTCCAACCAACCAGCCCGAACCACGACGTGAACACGTAATGTTTACAGAACTTGTTTTACCAGCTCCAGTTCAGCTGAGCCTCTTTCCCACAGTCCTTTTCTACTTAGCCAAAGTAACTGGCCTGAGCCATGATTTTACAAGGGTAACAAGGCCCTTATTTTGTAAGGTTTTACCTGTACACAACAGGGCAGGCCCCTGGATGCCTGCAAAAGAATGCCCAGGAATTATCCAGGGGGAGCAGCTTTAGCAAATAAAAATAGTTAACTGAGACACAAGCAGGAGGCCATTTTCTTTGCATTTCTTGGAGGGAGCAGAGGCTCACCTGGAGGGTTAGCTTATCCTCCCTCCCCCCCTTGCCTTTTTCTCTCTGCAGTCCTGCTTCTCCCCTGTTCTCCCCTGCTTCTCCCGGACCAGGAGCTTTCTGCAAGGTGTCACCTTCTACTATAGCTAGCCAAAAGTAAAAAATTTGTAAGATCAGATTCTTTTACAAGATTCTTTTCTGTAAGCAGTGTGTTTTGTGTTGCTGGAGAGAAGTTTTAGTCACATTTCTACAAACTTTTCTTCCCACAGATCATCATTGCAATTGATGAAATTTGTCACAGGCATTTCTTCCATAGATAAACCAGAGTGGAAGGCAGGGTTAATTATATTGCCTTAAGCCACAGGATTTCTCTTTTCAATAACATTGCAGTGGTCTTGGGCTATTAAATACTCCTTACAGCCACTCTCACACTGGTTCTTTGGGAAGTGATGCTGGAAATGCTTTGCTGGAGTCCAGGCAGCCACATGGATGTTTGCAGGCAGGCAGAGTTGGCCCTTCCAACCTCTGCTTTTGCTTGTTGATGGTGGTGGAATGTGAATCACTATTAGCCAGACAATCTGCATATATCCCTCATTAACTCTTTTTCTAATTGTGATAAATCCTCTTTAAATTAGCTTTAAAATGCCAGTGCCATAAACATTCCCTGTTCCTGTTTTGTCTCGTGGGAGGATGATGTTTTTCCAGAACCAGGAATTACTATTTAATTACTTTGCTATTTAACCAAGATTAAAGCAAATACTTGTAGGGATCATGTGCACACAAATATTATTATAATCAGGTCCCTTTCCAGAAATACTCTGAAATTTGCAGAGGAGTGCTGTGTCAACAGTGACAGCAGAATCATGGATGGGAATCTTTTGTGGTGCTGCATGTCAGGAAGGTGTAGTGGCTTGAATATTTTGATATTTAAACAGAAACATTATAAATCTAAGCAGCAGCAGTACCAAGCAAGTAATGAAATTACTCTTTGGGGAGGGCTCAGTGTACATTCTTAAATAGGGTGAAAATTAGTCACAACTCCTTAAGAAGTCTGCTTGGAACAAAATCCAAATTTAAATTCTGAAGTTAATTTAATAATTAAGACTGCTGGTCCACAAGTTCACTCAACTCATTTGGTTTAGGCTTTTTTTCAGCATCTGAAGTTGGCATTTTACTTTGTGCCTGTGTTTCTTTATCTCTTCATTGCATTCAGTTTAATAATTCATTTCTGTTTCAAATGTAATACATTTATATATCCCAATCTTCCTGGGTGATGGCAGATAAAACAAAAGCTGCACACAACACAAAGTCTGCTTCAGAGCTGCCAGGCACAGTCTCTATTGCTGCAAGCAGCAGCAGCCCTGCCACCAGCTGATTCCTTTGCTGAGGAAGGCTGGAGGTTTTTGGGGGTTTTTGGGGAAGATCTGTTCTGCAGCATCCCTCTAAACTGCTTGAGCAGAATTTACAGCAGGAGGATAGAGACAGATCCAGCCACATTTTTCTGAGCCAAATTCAAGAACTGTCATTTGGAATTTGTGGTGCTTCCTGACCTTTTGAAAGTGTTCCCCAAGCAGCTGCAGGAGGATTTAACAGGCAGATCCAAGAAATGTCCAGTCAGCACAGGACCTCAGGTTCTCCTGCTGCATTCATGAGCATGCCACAAAAAACTCTCCCAAAAACCTTTAAAGAAGGACACTTTTGAGAAAAGTGAAGACATTCTTCATGGCCTCTCCTTTTTCTGTTTGGCTCATGATGTCCCAGCTACAACAGACTGGCCACTCTCCAGTGCTTCATTAAAATGGGTCTCTGTGCTTCACTAACATCTGTCAGACGTAGTTTATTCCTTTTTCTTTCATCCTGCCTCTGGAGAGCACTGTGTGAGACATGGAGTGCTCTGCTTCATTTTCATGGGGTGCATGTGCTTTTAGGTTTTTTTTTTATCCACTGCTCTGTTTCCAGTGAGGAAAAGATCCTCAGGGATGCCAGGTGGATTTCAGTAGGGAAAATGGAAAGGTCTGTGGGAATCATCTACTCTCAGCAGACCAGCAGCCAAAAAAGCTCTTCCTCCTGCCCCAGAGAGGGGACATTGCCTTGTACCACAGAGGGATTTGTGTCAGGAGGACAAATCCACTTGGGTCAAATTCTCAGGCCCAGGAGCTCAGGATATTTTATAAGTCATAGCAATGTCTTGCAGCAGTAAAACTAAATATTTTTATGGCTCCTGAGAAAACCTGAGTACATTGATATGACATTGTAAATGTAAATAACACAACAGTGCAAAGTGAATTTCAGGTAGAGAATCGGATCCTGTCTACTCCAATATTCTTCACTTGAACAGCAGCATTTTTGTTTCAAAGGCTACTGACAATGAGCTTTGGCTCATCTGTAAAAGAAATGGGAGTGAGGAAAGAGAAGATTTTGCCTAGCATTGGCTGCTCACTCATATGCCAAGGGCCAAATACCCTTCCAAAAGAAATTGAGCAGCAGCTGCATTTTTTAAGAGTCTAATTTGCCAGACCCTGAAGTTTATATTTGATTTGGATAATGTTGAGGATTGTTTTTATGTAGCATCTCCATGTGACAAAGCTGATGAATGTCACACTGTCTGCAAACAAGAAACTGATGTCACAGGCCACAGGAACATGTGAAT
The DNA here is from genome assembly GCA_013397295.1 of Polioptila caerulea. Lineage (NCBI taxonomy): Eukaryota > Metazoa > Chordata > Aves > Passeriformes > Certhiidae > Polioptila > Polioptila caerulea. The sequence continues at coordinate 58,653 of VYXF01001438.1, forward strand.
TCCTTTAGCTACACTGGAAATAGCAGCCCTGTGTTCAGGAACTACCCTGTCTTGACTAAGGAGTGAAAAGAGAAGAGCCTTAGAATTGGGAAGCAAGGTTGGAAGGAAATGGATACAATTAATTGGGCACTGAGCAGGATAAAATAAATGCCTGGGAAGAAGGACTGCCCACATATGGCTGTGTGAGACCCACTGTAGGCTGGGAAAGGCAGCTCTGCTTGGATTTTAGGAAGTGTGTAATCTCTCTAAGGAAAGTCACTGCAAGCTCAGGTGGATTTTGCCACAAAGAAAAAAAATATATAAAAAGCACCAAACCATTACTGATATTTATCTTTCCTTGACAAAGGGCTGTGACAGATCCAAGTAGTCTTTCTTTTTTCCCATTACCATCACAAATCCCAAGAAGGCCAGACACCTGCACAATTGGTGTAGGTGGTGGGCTCTGTACCAGGAGCTGCTTCACTGTATAAACCAGGGTGAAATGATCTTGCAGTATTTCAGACCATGACCTTTCAAGTAGACAGACCCAATGATTTTCAGTCAATGCTCCCCCTGCTTGATTTAGAAGCCCATTCAGGATGTAAAAAGGCCAGTTCATTGTGGCAACTCATTATTCCACTGAGCTGCTACATCCTGATAGATAACAAATGTGACCTTTGCTACAGAAATAGGTTGTTGTGGGCAGTAAAAGTTCACTTTGAGTGACACCATGAATGCTAACTCTCCTGCACACAAAGATGGCATGGGGGCAGAATTTGCAATCAATGTCTACCTTCACAAGCCCCTGAAAACCTGTGTGAGAAAACCTATCTTCCTATTCCAACAGCCAGGACTGAGCATGGGAGCCTTAGGCCTCAGTTGAGTGAGCTGTAAGCCCAGTAAAAACTCCACAAGTGACTTTATTTTTGTTTAATGAGGTGAGAATCAGCTGAAATTTAGAAAAACAAACACAGTGAGCTCATCCTTAGATCTGCAAATGCATTGGGCAATTTCTTGATGTCAACACTGAAATTGTGTCCTCAGAATTCTGGCTGCAGCTGACGTTGGTGTGCATTTAAAAGTGGAAATGCAACTCCATGGGAAACATGGAGCACTGAATATAATGGGCTAATGGTTTCTAAGGAATGCACTAATTATGGCAATGTTCAGTGGTTCCCTATTCAGAAAATTAGTTCCAGGCATAAAAATTGATTCTTGCTATTCTTCACCACATCAATTTTATTACAATATTATCTGCCTTGGTATAATGAGATATTGTTTACTCTCAGGCAAATTATTTTCAACCAGACAATTAAACAAAAGCTTGGATAATCCATTTCACGAAGTTTTCTAGAAGAAACAATAATACTATCCAATACCTATCAGAGTCCTGAACATGTAAGCTCACAAAAATTGCTTCTCTGTTCCCCATTTCCCTATGAAATCCAGATACTTCTGTTCCTGGCATTCTAAGAGAGAACAAAGAAATCCCTTGATGAAGCCAGGGGTGAAATGTGGCCATAAATTCACTTGCAAGATCTGATGTGCCAAAGAAGATTGTCTAGCTGAAGAACACACTGGCCTCCACTCTCCAAAAAAATCAGTATACAAACTCATCAGCAAATTAAAGATTCTCCCTAAGAGGAAGGTCTTTGGCATTCTGCAAATCATTACTGAAGTTTGCTCTTTAAGGCTCATGTGGTTACTCCAAAATACTTTTGGCTGCAATTCCACTTCATATTGAGCTGATATTTTCATTGACATGTATCAATGGTCTCTGTCTTCCTAGCCCAGCTCTAGAGCTGGTCACATCATGTTCTTGTTCCAAAATTTAGGCAACTTTTTATTTTTGATTGAAAAATCCATAGCTTTGTGAACAGCTGAAGCACTGAAATTTGGTTTCTAGGAATGTGTGCCTTGAAGTTTGGCTCTTGTTTGGATCATCCAAGGGTTAATGAGGATGGTGCTCCGGTGGCAGCATTGGCTTGGTGGGAAGCAAGTCCTGTTGAAAGGCTGAAGTACTGGAACCCGAAAATTACTTAAAAACGACCTCCTTAATAACCACAAGACTCAGTTATCCTGCCTGCCACAGTGTCAGGTTGCTCATTAAACACTGGTCATTACAGTAACCCGGCTGCCTTGCTATAGTACTGCTACAAAGAACTATTAACTTGGCTTCCTCCCAGACCAGCTTATCCCAGGGAAGTTCCTCCTGTCAGACTTCTTGTGAACAATCCCTTTTCATCTGCTGACTTGGATCTGCTCTAAGGCCAGTATTTTTTGGGGAAGAAAAAAAAGAAAGGATGAGAAGATAGAATTTTTAGCACTTATATTTCCCTTGCTGACAGTCAGAGGTGCTGTGTGAATAGACCTGCAGAGCTCTGGGCAGGATTTTCAGAGGTGTAAGAGTGATTTAGGAACTCAAATCCCCACAATGCTCAATGAATCTCTGTTCCTACCAGACCCCTGCAAACCCAGCCTCACCCACTGCCCTGCCACACTTGTCCAAACTCCTCTGGGAAACAAGATGTACATTAATCTGTAGGTTAATGCTGCAGAATGACAGCTACTATGAACTTGGAGCCTGATTACAAGAGGAATCTTTATTCTTTTATAGTTTAACACCAAATTAAGTAAGAATTAAGTGCATAATCCTTTGCTGCTTTTGGTTTTTTTGAAACCAGAGGAATGGATACTTGTGAACAAATGACCAGAAGGGTAAAATATCCTATTTGAAATACCACCCCTCTAGCAGGAACCACACTGAGTCTGGCTTGGGCCGTGTCTCACCATTCAAATTACAAACTTCCTTTGTTTGCTTCAAAAAGCTCATCAAATTCCAGAACTTCTACATTGCAAAATATTTCTAAACACCTATTAATCTACGTTGAAACAAAAACACAAGAAAAACACCCAAATGTCCTGGAAATAAAAGAAATGAAAATTGCTGTTTGGTGTATCATTTAACACTTTGTTGCCTTGCATTTTTTATATTGTTTCATGGCAGGCTGGTAGCAGTGATTCATTACATGAAAGCAGAACATTACAGGTTCAATCCAGAAGCATTTGTCTTGCTGACAGGGAAGGATCCTTCAGGACACTGAGCCACTTTCCTGAAACTGCAGGAAACTGCATCAAATGCATAAGCTGGAAATATCCTCAGCAGCTTAACTCCATTCAGCTCTGTAGCACTGGATTTATCAAACCCTGACTATCCCATAAAATAAAATCTGTCAGAGGTAAAGAAAAGCCTCAAAAGTTAATCTATGCTGCAAATCTATGTTATAAAACACAGCCCAGAAAGTATTGACAATGCACCAGGTCCGAGCACAGGCACGAACTTTGTGGGGTTCCACAGAAACAAATATTCAAATCAGAAATGTCTGGTTGGTAGAAAACCCTGAACTTATGGGCAAGACATTCCTATCAGTGTGTGGTGTCTTAATCCCTTGCAGCCTTTCTCATCCAAGCTTCAGTGACCCCGTGGCTCCTGAGAACAGCCCTGTTGCTGTGTGACACGCTTTGAACTTGAAAATGTTGCTTCATGTCTCTGTGAGTGATTCCTTATCTCACCCATGTAATCTCCAGTGAAGGAAAACTCACACATTTCAAGAGTCCAGAACTGTTACATGACTGATTTTGAGATGGTGGTGATGAGGATGAGTTGAACTACTTTAAACTAAGTATCATCTCAACATCAAGAATTTGTTGAGAGTCCTTCAAGGCAGAGCAGATGGCCTGGCAGAGAAACACTACTTACCTAAAAGTGCCCTCTCAAGCTCTAAGAGCATCAGCTGCACTTCACCAGTCCAGAAGATGTCCTTGTACAAAACTCATCTCCAATTCTATTTGTACAAGTGTCTTTCCTGAGCTGTGTTCTTCTATTTCTTGGTCAAGTGAAAAAAACCCCAAACTAACAGAATTTGTGAAATGAGCAAAGGGAAGCACTCATCTGGATCTATTGTCTCATCAACAATAAAACTGAATTATGTACCCAGCTCCAAAGACTCTTCTGAAGAAGGTATCTAAATACAAGGAGAATTATATCCTGCAGGCAGCTTTCAGAGACATTTGTGCAAGGGTGAGTTTAATCAAAATAAATTATTATTCATGTGAGCTATTTGGAGTTCTCTGAATCTTTTCACAGCTATTGCAAAGGCAGAGAGAAAACTTTGATTTGATTTGGATGACCATGATCTGATACAGGTGAGTGTTGGTAAAGCCACCTCTTGGAACAGGACAGTGCAAAGGACCCATTCTAAACTCAATGAACCCGTCCCAGACCTCATTCAGAACAGCACTCAGTAATTCACCTGTGATGTGCCATGTGTTTGTTCATTGCAGTCTCTAAGTTCTATTAATACTGTGAAGAATTGTGAAGAATTTGCTGTGATTTTAGAGGCTGTTTTCATTTAACTACTCAGATTCTGATGAGTAACTAGGATTTCTGGCTCACCAATTATAAGACCCAAGGTGTTACCTGGTTTGTCTGCGGAGTCATTCATTGAGGGACAGCAGAAGAGAACCAGGAAATCCTGGTTTACAGGCAGGTGCTCCATACCAGCAGATGCAGTTTTTTTCCTTTCAGAGGCTGCCAACCTACAAAATGCATGTGTAGAAATAGTTATAAACATATCTGCGGTGCATTCCCTTGGGTGGTCTCTCTCTTTTTCTCTCTAAAGCTCTAAAGGGAAAAATGCATTTGGAAGTGTGATGTGATTATGAAACATGAATTTCTGATTAGAAGTGTAATTACATTTCCTTTTGATGCCAGCCAATGGTGTTTGCACAGGCCAGATCATAACACGTGCACTCGGCAACCTTCAACCTCACCAATTTCTCAACTGCCATTTGAAGGTAATAAAGGAAATCCGTGTTTGAATTTTTAATATTTTCACTGCCTGTTCTTACAGACATTATATATTTTGGGAATGAACAGCTGAATCCATCATCCTGTCTCCAATTGGATCTCCAGAGGCATTTTACCTGAACCTTGGTGCTTTTTTCTCCCTCCTACACAGACTCGCTCTATTTTCACTTTTTATAACCCCACTGTATATTACCAATAAGAACATTAACTCATAAAAATATGAAATCATTGGGGGAAAATTATACCATGAGAGTGCATCCAGCTCCCTGTGTATTTTGACATTCCATTTAGCAAATTGTGTAATCATTTTAAGTGTGAGTCATCTCAGCTCTGAACCATTGCAAGGGAAATAGAAAGCTTGTGAAGAAGAAAATGTGAAGACATGTATTAAATCTGTTTCAAATTGTGTTAGAACAGAGTGTCAAAGCACAGAGCTTCATCTCCCACATAAAGGACCTGGATGCTGAAATATCAAGGGGCAACTCTCACTGCAGGGCATTTGGTTGGGCAGCAACCAGTGGAGTGGGTGCCTGCTCCAGAAATGCCTCAAGAAATCCTAAACTGAAACTGAGGAGATATGGACTAGAATATTTATTTTTTTAATGAAGAAATGAAACAGCAGAAACTGGTGGAAGTTTTGATGTTTTTTCTCAAATCCCAGGTTAGCATTTGCACCAAACAGATGACCCATGTTCCAAAGAAATGGCAGGTTTGGCATCTCTTCATGGTTAGAAAATTTAATTATGGCTTCAAATGCAGTAATGGAGCAACCTTGTTGTGGCTATAATTTGATTTGCAACTGGCACCAGCTTTCCTCCCTCACTACCATATGGGCAACTGCAGAACAAGGTGCTGCACACGTTCCTGCTGAATTATACTGGGTCAAATTGGGGTCACATTAAAATAGTATGGAAGGGAGGGGAGGGAAAATAAGAAATTAGGAGTAGGGACAAACTCAGAGTTTTCCTGCAGTTCCAGTTCTGCTGGCCAAAGTGTTTGAGATTCAAGTGGATGCGAGTTCAAATGAAATAGCTACTTTAATTAGGAGAACTCCTGGTCTGTGTGAAATAACACCGTGTTCTGGCCAGAAGATCAGGAGAGGCAGAAGAAAGAGAAGATGGTCCTGAGATAGGCACAAACAAAGGAAAATAACCCTTAAAATAAAACAAATGCTGTGGAAGTTTTCTCTTTTTCCACCTCCTGAGCCAATGAAATTTCAGAAGATTTGGTACAGAGTGGGAAAAAAACCTCTTCTGTCAACTCACCCTGCAAGTCTGCAATAACACATCCACTGATAGCAATAACAACAATGCCTGTCTTGTGATTTGGATAAAAATATCCACCTTGGGCAGGTCAGACGCTTTCCATTACAAGGCAATTTTCTGTTGCTAGTAACTTTGCCAGATTTAAATCATTTGAGCTGAAATTCCCTTTTTGACTCTGTCCCAGGCTGAGTCTGCCTGCAGTGTTGCCCTGTATGGGCATTTATGCCTAACTGGGATGGCTGATTCTGATCCAAGTAAGAAAAAACAACTGATAGAATATTGCTTCAAAAACTTCATATCCCCTGAAAGGAAAAATGACTTTAAAATAATCCTTGTGACATTTTTCCTGCCAAAAGAAGAGAAAAGCTCACTATGCTCAAGGAGGATGCTTCTGAAAAAGTTTTCTGATGGTAATGTAAAAATGCTTTCCCCCAGCCAAAGTCAGCAATAGACACAGGTAATGCTCTTGCCCAAATTAATTTTAATTTAGAAACATTCTGCCACACTGTGGTAATTAACCAGATGAGACTCCATTTTCTTCAAGCAGGAAAAGCCAATTCTTTATTCACATAACCCATTTTTATACAATGTTCACAGACCTTGTGTTGAACTCCAATTGGTTAAGAGTTTTCTTGCCAATTACTCTATTGGTTTGTAAAAGGCATTTTTCTTGTCCATCAAATCTCTCTATTCTTGATGAGTTTACATATTTTATTCACTGATTCTCATGGGACAGATTTCTGGTTTATTGTAGGTGCAGTTTTCCACCCAGGAAAAGTCTGTTTTGTTAACAAACTCTCATTCCCAAGATTGTTTTCACATGGGAACTTGCAAACCACTTAATTGCTCTTAGAAGAAGTGACAAGCCAGCTATTAATTTAGCAGAGCAAGAGCTGTTTTATAAAGCCTTTCTTTTATAATTCTTCTACCTGTCATGACAACACACAATCATTTTCTTTCTCCCATTGAGACTAATGCAACTTTTCCATTAAATTTATAGTCTCAGATCGTCTTGTTTGTATTTCTTTAGAATTCTAACCCCCTGTGACATCTCTTAAGGCACCAGGAATTACAACCCACTTATGCTATTTACTATTTGAAAGCCCATTTTTTATCCCAGAGATTGACAAGGAGCTGATTATTCTTATTTTCCTTTCTCTCAGTATTTTTTTTGCTTCATAATTTGAAATTATAATTAATACCAGTTTAGAATAAAACATGAAATTACCGCAGTAGAAGCGAGAGCAGAACACACAGAGGAGCCAGGCCATACTCTGGGACAGGGACCAGTTGACTCTGCAATTAAATAATGTTGCCATGGCAATGGGGAGGTCCAGGGAATAGCTGGGAAACACTAATTAGGGCTGGGAGACAGTCACGGGTGATTGCTGAGCAGGAATCCAGCAGAAAACAACAAAGCAGTTCATAAATATTAATAACCATTTGCAACACCTAATTGTGAGGAAGAAGGGGAAGTTACAGGGAAAAATAACAAAGGAAGAGGTCTGTGCATGGCACTGTCTGTGCAGGGCTACACAGCAAGGGATGGCAGAGCCACTGCACTCTGGAACTGCCTTTTGTGTCAAAGCCACTGCCTCTCCACATTTCATCATTCCTAAGGAGAGCAGGAGCCTTTGTGCCACCCGGGACTAAGCTGAGGTTGCCCTTACTCAGACTCATCCCCAGGGACTGCTCTGAGGCTGCTTTTGCTCAGACTGGCTCCTTCAAGCCGAGCAGAGCAGAAGCCAGGACCCACTGCTCACTCCATTAGCAGCCATCAGTGTTCTGCAGCAGCAAAAAGCAAATTGCTCTTCTCCATCTGGCTCGCTGAGCTTGTGAGCTTGGCTGAAGGAGGACCTCGAGGATGGGAGCTGCCCTTCCAGAGGTAATTTGGACCCAGTGACTAAAGCAGTAACACTGAGTGATTTATCTCTGCGTGGTAGCAGTGTCCCATTTGTATGAACAGGTCTTACAGAATGAAAGATGATGATTTATTCTCATTTCAGTAGGAAAATTCCCTCTTCTCATCAGTCTTTTATAACATTGTAACAGACCTTCAGGAGATAAAGCTGAGCTAACAGCACCTGGTGGAAGTCCTTTAGAGAAAAGAAATAAGTTCCAGTGGCTTTTTGATTAAATTCTTATGAACAGAAATGAAAAATAATACAGTTTCCTGATACCTTGATATCAGTAATGGCTGTACTAGTTATTGGAAGGATATTCCTGTCAGAAACATTCCTGCAGGTCTACTCTATACAACTAATTTTACCTCTCCACCACTCCTCCCAAATGTGAGAGAGCCAGTCTAGATTATTCAAGCATCTTAGATTTAAAAAATGAGACCTTACAGAGTTTCAGTACTGAGCCAGCTCATAAATCCAGCATTTTAGGTGGCAGCCCTTGGCAGGGAACAACTACCCCATTAAATCATGCTGGGCAAGAAACTGTCATTTCAGTGGATCATGAGAATTACTAATTCTATTATAATGTGTGTGAGGAAGGTAATTCAGGAGGAGTTTTAGTTCCATCTTTATGGCGTCCTTCAGAAGATTATGATCCTGGCTGATTTTCCCTGTGGTCCGTCCAATTTCCAGAGTGACTGTTAAAAGTTTCAACAGTGGCAGTTAATAAAGACAAGCAAAGTAAAAACCTTTGGAAAACTCATTCCTGCTTTGCTGCTCCCCTGGTTGCTGGCATTAACATCCCCCCTCCCTCCCTGAGCACACATTTACAAATGAGATGCAACACAGAGGTCCCAGGGCTGTGGTACCTTCATGGTCTTGGACAAAACAGACACATTTGGAGATGGTTCAGGAAAACCAGAGGATCACCCAAAAAGGGAACTGCTTCACCTGCTTGTGCCTGAGTTGTTGCACACCCGGGAGATGAGCTCTTGCTTACATGTGAGCTCTGTATTATTTACAGATAAAAGTAAGCCCAGGACTGCATTTTATGTTATTGAGGCCTCTTTGAATTTTAAATTAGAAGCCCCTTTTTTCCCCTAATGTATATGATCACAAAAATGACAGTTAATTAAAGAACAAGCACTGTTGACTATCCACTGAAATTCTCACAGTCCAGTGGCTAAAAAATTCAAACATCAGTCTGCCCTAAAAACAAATTCAAGAGCAGAGCAAACAGTTCTGTCTGAACACTACACACAGAGCCAAGTTTTTGGTAAGTTCTGACTGCAAATATTTAATTTTGCACGCAACTGTTATTTGGTGAGAGATGTGGCTGTAACTTCTATTTGACCTTAGTCATTCTGAGAGTTATAAATGCATGTGAAAGATTTGAGAAATTTTGTCATCTCACCATTACACATAAAATACATAAGACTTCTCCCAGATCAAATACATTTGCACTTTTAAGAGACACTAAATGGATGCAGACAGATTTGATGTATTAATCCACCTGAAATAATGCATGTTACATAATTCAGTATTAGCACATTTAATGGGAAATAGCACAAGTCCAAAGTGTTGGTAATTTCAGGCTAATAATTTAAAAGTATCTGCTTTAATTCAATGTAAAGGAAGAGATAAAAAGCAAATTTGTTCTTTCCTCCACTAATGAAATAGTACTTCAAGGTGCAATAAAGAAAAAATTTGGCTCCACTCAGTGCAGTCTGTGGTTGGAAATGGCACACACTGTTCTTGATTCATAAAATCTTGCAAGTGTTTAGGTACCAAAGAAGAAGTGAATGCTGGGGTTTGTCACCAGTGTTTGTGAGACAACTTTATCCATTTTTGCATTAGCAGATTCAAATTGCTGGGGGCAACTATTAAACACAAGAAAAAATGTGTTGCCTTTCAAACACTGTCACTGCTGTAACAGGCCAATGGCATGATCATAAATATGGCCAATGGGGCCTCCTTGGATTTTTGAAATCCATTTCCAAAGTATTGCTCATTATGTCCTGTGTTTCTTCCTACATGGTCCCCTGGCCATACATACAGCCCAGTTTAAATAGTGGGGCAGGGGGCTGTCCTCTGGTACCTTTGTTTTTCTGCTAACTCCCCCTCACCCCTGCTTGTGAGACACTTCACCACCGCTTTACTTCCCTTCATAACAAACCAGAGGACAATCAGAATAACCTGGGATTGAGCTCTGCAGAAATTAAGGACATGCCTGCACTTGGCAGTGGAGCAAGGTAAAACCAGTTTTAGAGAATCTGTGCTTGTGTCTCATACGCTGCCACAAGCAGTTTGGCCCAACACACGGTGCTGTGTCAAAACACAACTCAGGTCCAAAGAACCAGGGATAATTAGGGGTACTTACCCTGGCACAGCTATTTTGCCCCAGGTTTTGGAGCTGACTTGCAGCCTCCCCATAGGCTTGCTCAGAACAAAGAGCAGAATTCCCTGCTCAAGGTCATACCAGAAATCAATGGCAGAAACATGAAAAGAGCCCAGCTGTCTTTAATTCATCCCAGTCACCAGATGTTTTCCTTCCCAAAACCAACCTACCCTTTTCCCAGCACAAACAAAGTGTTGGAGAAGCAGTACAACTTCTAACACAGGCAGACAAAAAGCAGCACAGGCAAAACTAAATCACCAGAGCATCACTCCACCACCAAATTGTCCCGGTCCATGGAAAATCTGGCCCTTTGCCTCTATCACCATGATGGACCTGCACAAAAAAACTTACATCTGTATTAAACAGTGGAGAACTTTGTTTAATAAACACAGTTTTTACTTGACTACACACAGCCACTTTTGCTGGTGCCAGAGCCCTGAGGGGCAGCCCCTGCTCGGGGTGGCACAGCAATAAATTCTAAGTTTCCCCAGTCACCGCTGAGTCTCCACTGGAGATCCTTCAATTCTGTGGCTAGCAGCAGGATCTGACTCTTAATACTTGAACCAGTGACACTTAATGCCTAGAAGGAGAAATCCAGTTATCTGCAGCCACTAAAATAACACTGTGCAGCTTGTCATACTCAGTCCAATTTGTTCCACAGTCTCTCAGAGACACCAGGGAAAAACTCCATTCTCCAGTTCAGCAAGCTTCATCTACAGTATATTGCTTCCTAAACAGTTGTTACAGTGGTGAAGAAAAAGAATAGAGGCTTAAAACAAAACTACAGGCTTTCCACCATGACTACCACCAATTTCTGTCACTGAATTTAAAGCTAAAGCCATTTTCTCTTTGAGATAATTGCCAATTTCTTCTGCTTTTTCAAGCTGCTTGCTTTGGTATAATTCTGCACTGGTTTATACTTGCTTTTGACTTCACCTGTTTAGGTGTAAGTGATGGAAAAAATGGCTCTAAATTTTGCTGCTTTAAACAATTCTTGAATCCATAGATAACACAGGCAGACTGACTTTCTAAGTTATTGTCATCTTTGATTCTCTGAAATCACAGTAGTTGAAACCATTATGTTTTTTTTTTCCATGCACAAACAAAATTCATATCCTTTCAGCCTAAATTATTTTTAGATGGCGAGATGCAGGAGTAAATAAAATGACAAAGCACAGTGGGTTTCTTTTAATACATTTGGAGCAAAACCAAGATGGAGCTGTTTGCAGCACACAGCAGACTCCCAGAAAATTGCACTCACAGTAGATGGCAGATGTAATAAATTTCCATGCCTCCAGCCAGAACATCCAAGCTCTGATTTCACTGCTCCACACCAGCAAAGTAAGAGGGAGTTCTGATGAAAGGCTCTTTTTGGGGCTGTTTTTCTTCAATTCATTGCCACTGACAAAGAATTCCTCAAGATCTTGTAAAAACTCTTTGTGGGAAGTTTGTTTGGCAGCTGCCAGAGCAGCGGGGAAGCAAAGATAACTCCCATTCCTCAAAAACACCTGAAGGCTCTCGAGAGCACTCCTGGAGACCCTGTGAAGATAACAGAGCACTTCCAAGGGTGATTACCACAGCAAGAGTGAACTGGCTGAACACTCAGGAAGAAATGACAAAAGGACTCATCCAACTTTTCTTCTGAGTATTTTGTTTCATAAATCTCCAGACAAGCCATCACCTTTTCCATTTCAGAAATCAAATCTCAACTTGATTCTCCTTGCTATAAAACAAAAGATGCTCTGTGTCTGCCCACAGAGCCCATCACAGGTTCTGCAGCTATGCCATCACTACTGGGTGCTGAGACTGAAATAAGAAGAATTAGAGCACAAAAGGAAAGCTTTTGATGATGAGCAAGCCCGAGAAGGATCCAGACCACACTAATTTAAGCTCTCTGTGCTTACAAGCAGCAGCTCTTACTGTGGGTAGTTACAAACTAGAAGAAATAGTTTCTTCAGTTGGAAGAATTTAACAGCTTCTTCCCTGAAGGGTCTTTTAAAGTCATGTTATGGAAAAGAAGAAATCAGTAAATACATTTGTTGGAGGAGGAATTCTGAAGCTGTGGCTCTATTGAAGCCAGTCCTGCCCTAGGGAGCTTAAAGATGGACCCAAGGTGAGGACTCTGAACTCAGGAATACAGTGAGGTTTGACTTCACCCATGAAGTCATCTTAAAAAAGTAAATAAATTTGAATGTTCCCTACTGTGACTGGATGTATGTGTTTGGGGAAGTTGCAGTGCCCCTGACTGGAAGCCTGGAGAGTGGATCTTCACCTGACATCAGTCACACTCTTTGTGTGACAGCTTTTCCTTTATTACAAAAACTCTGCCTGTACTGCTCCTTACAGTGCTGATCCCATGATAAGTATTTCAAACCCATTTGTTTTGTTCACTGTTTTTTAAACTGAATGAAAACATGGAAAAAATATCTAAACTCACAAGAAACCAAGCTTTCCACACTGTCACAGAGCCCAGTGCTGAGCTGCAAAGTCTGCCTGTCTGGGATGGACTCCCCAAGCCCTCCACATTTGCAGGCAGCAAATGTCTCCTGAATGTGCCACCTGGCACAGGTACTCAGTGCTTTCTAATCCTCCTGGAAAAGAATTTTCCAGACAACTCCTATCACACACTGAACAGTCTCTGAATATTTGCAAAATGAAGTCAAATTAGTTTGACATCTCCTGCAAGAAACCTTTATCATCAAAACTTGGCAGAAGAAAAAGACAGGGCTTGTTCCTGAGCTAATGGTTTCCCTCCCCCTTCAGGTAAATTCTTACACTGGGAGACATTTGCATCTCAGAGCAGATTTTTCCTGCATACTGAACTAATTCTGTGCAAAAAACATCCAGCACAGCATTGCATAATAAAGGAGAAAGTGTCAGCTTTCTCCTCTATCCAAGCTGCGCTGAAGGCAGACAAGTTTACAGCAGCCCTTGCCTCTGCACCTCTCCAAGTGCCTCCCTGATTTACGGCACAAAGAAGCTCCAAGTCAGAGCTGATTTAACTCACTCTGCTCTGGCAAAGCTGCAGAACTCTTGCAGCAGCTGGAGCTGCAGAGCTCTAACCAGGGCTGCTGTTACTCATCCATATTTCTCATTTTTCCATGCATTGAAGTTGTTTCCTGCTGGGCACATCTGCTGCAGTTGTGACCTCATTCTATCACTGTGGAGAAGGCAGTACTGTGTCTTCCTGAGCAGGAAACACTCCCAGGCTCTGTGAGTAAAGACAGAACATGTGGCCTAGGAATGAGAGTTTTTCCTGCTTGGATATCCTGACCCCAGTGGGCTCATGGCAGCTGCTGAGGGAATTTTGACTGGAAGGTTTTGCTGTGTAGTCCAGCTTAGGAGCAAAGAGTAAGGTGAGATGAAAATGTGATAAATTAATGGGTTTCCATGAGAGATTATAAGGTTTTCCTGGACAGCTCAGTTACATAGGGACATCTACTGATGTATGATCCCTTTAATCCTGTAGACCAGAAGCAAATTTTCTGGAGGCTACGTATTATCCATTTTTCTACAAAAGAGTTGTGTGCCAAGCAGAAGGAACAAAACAGACCTTGTTATTAACCTGCTGGTAATTTCACAAGGAAAGCACAACTTTTGCTGCAGATTCTTGTCAGGAGTTTGCCACGTTCCTCATTTTACCACCATTCTCCCTCACTACCATTGTCAGTGAGGATGGCAATGTCCACACTGGACAGGAACTATTTTATTTGTGATTATATCACACTGTGCTTGAGGATGTCCCAGCTTTGGCATGATCAAGGGATAATACAGCTCCTCCAAGGATGACCCTGTCTTCAACATCCCAATTTCCTCCTTAGCAGCATGTTTAAAAGTAACATTTGTGCACTCGGTCGAAGTGTTGTAGGAATTATTTTATTACTTCTAAGACCAACTATTTGCATTTCAGAAGCTCCTCTTACAGCATTAAAAGGCTTTGACAAAGTAATGTGAAATTTCTGGAGTAGGCTCCAACAACATAGTTTCTTCTTTTCATCTTCTATTTCAAGGAAGAGTGACAACAAAAGTTAAATGCTGTTTGTATTTAGTTGCTGTTTGATTGAGAGATTAAGGCTTGAATTTCTAATTTGAAGAGAAATTCTCAAAGGAGATGCAGTATTGGTCTCTGTTAAAGACAAGGTGCCCCTGAAATTGCAATCTGCTGCTCTTCAGAAGTTTTAAATTTTAGGATATTATAGCTTTT
>VYXF01001438.1:77020-89962 GCA_013397295.1 Polioptila caerulea
TCATCTGGCTGGGCTGGACTGAACTGAACTGCTCACACAAGCACCCAGGTGCCAGCAGTGGTATAGAACAGGTGATGGCTCAGTAGCAGCTTGTATTTAGAGCACCCCAAAGCAGTTATAAAACCTGTAGCCTCAGGTACTGGAAGTCTGATTATATCAATATCCTCCTTCTTTTTTTACTGCCATGATCATTTGGATCACTGTATCCCTAAACCAGTCTCCACCAGTCATTCTGATGAATCTCACTCCTTGCCACTACTCAAGAAAAGGAATTTCTGAGAAAGACAGCCAATATCAAAAATTAATTATTGCTAGAGGATAAATTCTATAACAAAGGCTTAAGGTAGGATACAAAGCCTAGATGGGGAGAGAATGTCTCCACTGCAAAGCCTGTGCACTGGGAAAGCCAGATAAAGGATTGGAGAAGGACACCTTATCCTTTGTTCAACACAAAGCAAATTATTGGCTTACCTTCCTCTCCATGTCAGCTTTTGCAATAAAACCCAGCCAACCAAAACCATACAAAAAGCCACTTTCATACAAGAATTCTTGTTAGAAGTGTTTGTATGTTTATCCCACTACAAATCAGCAAGATCACAGCTAAGTTATCACAGCCAACCAACCCAAATCACAGCTCAGCCACTCACAGGCACCTCAAAGGAGAAAATAAAGACAATTTTCAAAGAATCAGTCATCTAATTAATTCAAGGTTGCTATATTATGTAAATATATATCAGAGGAGAAAAAAGCTTTAAACTTGTTAACATTCACTCATGCAAATATTGACATCAAATTTAACAGGAGTACTCCCCTGAGAAAGGGTCAGTGTACACCTGAGTCTCTGTGGATTTTGGGCTTAGATTTCTTGAATAAATAGCTTTCTGAGAATTATTCATTTTGTTATTTATTGCATCATCTGTAGGAATATTGATACGATAATATGAATATTACTGAAATACTGATTTTATAAAATATTCAGCTGGTCTCCTATTACAGGTGAGGGATAAGACAGATACTCATAAAATGAACTCAGGAAATAGGACAAACAGTCGCATTTTAACAAACATTTCTTGTTCCCTTGGAGTAATCAAGTTTATTAAAAACAAAGGCTGGTTAATATTTTATATTTGCAAACATTTTTTCCCACTAATGCCCTAAGGCATCTTGCAAGCTACATGCAGACAACACCTTAAGCAAAATCCCTCCTCCTGTACACCCCAGCTGCAAAGTCCCGAGCTGAGTACCCAGGTGCCTTCCACACACTGGCAGCCCCTTTGTGAGGCAAGAAATAAACCCACTAAATTTCATCCAAATCCTACTGCTGACACCCCAGCTCATTCAGAATTTAAAGCCTGGTCAAGAATCAAAGAACTGCTCCCGCTGAAGTGAAGGGGAAGCAGGAGGAGTGGCTGTGCTGGTGTCTGCACTGGGGTGCATATAAGGATATTCAAAGGGGTGGCTTGGGAACCACTGCAGGAGAGAAGCTTTGGAGGAGAGGCAGAGACACACATTCAAGCTTTACAATTGCTAGACTGGGACACCTTCCACTACCCCAGATTGCTCCAGCCTGGCCTTGGACACTTCCAGGGATGGGGCAGCCACAGCTTCTCTGGGCACCCTGCGCCAGGGCCTCTCCACCCTCACAGGGAACAATTTCTGCCCAGTATCCCATCTAACCTTGCCCTCTGTCAATTTAAAACCCTTTCCCCCTGTCCTGTCACTCCATCTCTTGTCCAAAGTCCGTTTCCAGCTCTCTTGAAGCACTTTCAGGCACTGGAAGGGGCTCTGAAGTCTCCCTGGAGCTCTCTCCAAATGAGCATCCCCAGCTTATCCTTCCCCCACAGGTGCTCCAGCCCACTGAGCATCTTCACTTTGCACACAAAGCACCACTAGAGGACAGTGGAAGCTCAAAAACGTGCGGCAGAACCCATGGTGCTGGGAAATAAACTGGAGCTTTGGAGAGATTTGCTGCAGGAAATTCAGTCAGTAAATACCTGCCCACGCCTGTCTCATCTCTCCGTGCTCCCGAGTGCAGCAGGTACATCCAGCCACAGAGATTCCCGGGGGATGGGGGGAACTTGTGCAGGGCAGGTAAAACGGGTTGAGATTAATCGATATTCACTGCTGGGGAGCTGCCTATCCCCCCCACAGCCCATCAACAAGCAGCAGTGGCAACTATTGCTGTTTTTAGAACCTGATGGGTGTGCCACGCCGAAATGTAATTGTTGTGACTCAGAAAAAAATTAATCAGCTAGCAAAAGAGGTGGCAGCTGTTTCTCTGATTCCATTTACATCCAATTTGTAGTGTTTACCTAATATCCTGGGAGCATTTCCAAACACAGCTAAGAATACTCTAGCATTTCAGTGACTGGTAAGTAAAAGTAGGTTTAATTTTATGTGACCAACTCTACAGTTTCTTGCTAAACAGCAGGGATACAGATAGAGGAAAAAAAAATCCAAACAAAATAAGGAAAATAGAAAATCTCTCTTCTGTATTGAAGAGCATATTGCATAAATACACTCTGGAAAGATGTGTTTGCATGAAATGCTCTGTAAAGGATTCCTAGGATTTAAAAGGAGTTACAGAAGATGTAAAAGATGTTGCCACAGATCTAAAGACAGCCATGTCAATTAACCTTGATCCTGAAGGAAGTACCCAGATAGAAAACACTTCAGATATTGAACTCTCCAGCACAAGAGTGCAGTTATCTCTAGGTTCATCACATACACATATTTAAGGGACATTCCTTTAGTGACAATGTGACATATCCCTTCTCCTTCAGGGTGGTTCTAGCTTGAGACCTCCCATGGTTTTAGCCCAAGTTTGGTGCCACCTCTATGATTTCTGATTCTGCTCATGTTTCTCCCATTAATTTAGGACTAACTTAATGCTTGCAAGGCAAAATATGTCTCAAAATACATCACAGCTCCTTTCATATTTCAGTGTCCTGGAGGACTTTACAACCAGCATCACAATGAAATGGCTGCACTTAGACTCACAGCTGTGGCCCCCTGCCATCCAGGGTGGGGACACCTTCATGGCACAGAAGCATCGTGTGAGTGCCCTGTGACTCTGCAGGGAGTCCATGGCAGGAGAGGGAACACGGGCTCCTGTCTTTAGATGCTCTGCTCACTCCCTGGTGGAGGTTCAATGCCACAATGCACATGTGAACAGTTCTTAAGAACATTTCTCCACTCCTTTACTGTCAGTGTAAGGATCATCCTTCTTGCCTTCCCCATATCGTTCTCAGACATGGAACAAAATTTTAAAACCCTATTATGGACCAGAATTCCAGGGGCTAGGCTGGGATGTGCTGGTACAGCCCCTTCTGAGCAGGGCAGATCCCAGTTTGCAGTGGTGAAGAGCACCTTGCCCTGCTCCATGCTCATACCCTGCTGGCAACACAGGCCAGCCCTCAGACTAGGTTTTGCCTTAGGAGGTGTGGAAAGAATTTAGCAGCTTGTTCCAGTCTCCCGACCTTGCTCTCCCTCCCATGGAACCACAGCAAACTTCCAAAGCAGCAGAATACTGCACCAGTTTCTGTGGGTTTGGCTGAGCAGGTCCCTGTTTGTGTTTCCAACACAGCAGCTGGATGTTTCCTGGCAGGGAAGCAGCCCTGGGGGCCGATTTTCAGCCCTCTCTAATTACAACGCTGCTGTTTATGAGTTAATGCCCATGGGGAGAGGGGAGAGCAGTGAACAGCTCCCACCCTGTGTGGAGATGAAGCACTAAAAATGTACAGAGAAATGTGGCCTGCCTTGGTAGCTGCAGATTGAAACATGGACTCTATTAAAATCCACAATCTGCAGCTCTCAGGCTTGTTCATGGTGAAGACAGGAATAAATGTAGGAAAACAAAGCAAACCAAAGTGAAAATTGGAGGGCAAATGGATTTTGGTTTTGTTTGTTTGTTTGTTTTTAGTTTTTTTGTTTGCTTGGTTTTTTGGCTTTAAAAGCACTGTTTATGAGCAGGTCAGTCACAACCTCTTGACAAAAATACCTGCCATGTACCTAAACAATGGCAACAGCTTGGTTTTCATACTTAATATGGCTTGTGAGGGGTGGGTCAAGAGACACAACCCAGCCCTGTGCAGTCAGGGAATCCCCTGATTCAGATCAGCCACTGTCTGTGACCTGTTCTCTGCAACAGCACAGGAGGAACCAGCTATCAGTTCAGTTCTGCTGTAGCATCCCATAGAAAATACCCTTGAAAGTGCATAATGGGGAACAGGAGCTCTGCATCTTCTCTGCAGAAAGGATTGGATTTTGAGGACCCACTTCTACTTAAGGTCATGGAAGAAGCAAAATACACAATGTTCAGTGTGCTGGTTTAAGAAATCTAAACTTAGGGAAACATCTGAAATTTTGACACCGTGGTCCTGAAACATATGTTCAAGGGATTATTTCAAGTGCTTCCCCAAATTAAGGAAACCCTCTCTGTGCTGAGGCCTCAATTCACTCCTGGAGCAGGAGTTATCTGTAAAATGCTCAATAGCACTCTTCATGACTAAGAAAGTGTAAGGCTCAGAAAAAAAGTATGAAAGGGAAAAGAAAACCAATCTAAGTTCATTTTAACTCCAGTATACTATTAATCAAAATTCCCAAGGCAATCTCTATTTCCACACATCTGTAAACAGTTTTCAATTCCAGTAAGTCTAGCAAGGACTGTAAAACTTCAAGTGATGACTGGGAAGCCTGCCTGTGTGTCTCACATCACAGCAGACCCTTAATACTTCAATTTCTGTGACCTTTCCAGCATGCCCATAGAGGGGTATTATCCACTGGAGAGAACTGAATAATGATCCTCCCTGATCTCCAGTGCTTTTTCCCTTGCAAAATTATCTCTCAACTAATCCAGATGGTGCAAAGGAGCCTGATGAGAAGGGCCTGGCTCTGAATATGGAAGTCAGAGGACATGCCCTGCATGTCTGTGGGACTGCAAATGAGGCAGATGTTTGTCATTACTGCCCACTCTTGAAGTACCAGCATTTCTTCCTCACTAAGCACCCACTGCAAGCAGCAATCAAGCATCACCTTCTCCTCTTCTAATGGCCACTCAGGCATGTAATAAATTGAATTTCATCTTGCTGATGAATCCTATTTTAGTAGTTGGGCATGACAGGGCATTTCTTTGCTACAAAGTGAATGGAGACATCTAACTTTGGCAGGGTGACTGAAAATCAGGTATGCTTGACCAGTGTCTCTCCTGTTTCACCTTAATTTGCTGACACTGGAGCCAGCCAGGCTTGCAGGCTCAGGCAGCAAATAAGCAGGCTCAGGGAGCAAAGAAGACTGCAGAAGTCAGGCTTTACACCTGCCCTATTTTGCCCAAGACAACTTTATCTCTCATGGTGTAAAATGCTTTACAAAGGTGTTCCTTATGTCACTTGAATGGTGCCAGTGCTGTTCCAGCCACTAAACCTGTGAGTACAGGGAAGATATTCCCATTACAGCTGCCAGCATTCCTGAGAGCCAAACAAGCACCCAGTCCAGGCTTTTCCAGACCATTTGTCCCAGCTCTGCACTTATGCAGAGAGCAAGAGTGCTCTGGTTCTGCATGTGACACAGTTTGCACTTTTTTATAAATTACTGCACCAGGTAAAGGACTGAGAATCAGCCTCATAATCTGGGGTTAGTGCTGAGAGACTGCTGCTGTTTCATCTACTCTGTAATAGCTTTCTTCCTTCATGATGAGTTATTGCACTCCTATTTTTGGCTGTGTTTCCTTTGGAAAGCTGGCACAGAAATATTGGTTGGCAGACACAGGCCTGCCCTGGCAATCTACTGTTTTGGGGGTTGTTTGCTTTTAACTAATTCATTATACTGCTGTACTGCAACATATCAGCTCAGAGTGTTTGTTACACAACTATTCTCAGGAAGCTTCCCCAAGACAAACACTTAACCCTCAGACTCCTTGGAAAGCCTGGCAGTCTGTATGACCGAGCACTAGAAAACAAAGGCAGCTCAAGTAGAGTAATGCACACAATTATTCATAATAATATTTTGCTTATTAGTGAAAACTGCACTGAAGTAATGGGAGCTTGTTACAGAGAGATTTTTCAGATTAAGCCTGGGCTTTGCTGGCTTCTCTCTCTCTTACTTCTTTAATGTGATTTTTCTCCATGACCCTAATATATGACAGTCATTTTAATGCTGATAACTATCCTTTCCATTGCAGAAGAGAATAAATGCCAAAGATATTTAAAGATATCACCAGTCAGCCCTGATTCTGGAGCCATGAAGCTGTTCATATTCCTTAAAATCCAACTCCAGCAATTTCGTGTTGGTGCACTGTTCTTTTCACCAGGGAGATTTGGTGGGGTCCCCTTGGCATTGCTGTTCCTGTAAGGGGCTACTGCAGATACCATTTACTGATCTCAGAACAGCCCTGAAGTGTCTGTCACTGCAGGTGCAGGCTGAGGGGAAAATACTCTTCATCTGCACTAGCTGTCATACAGACTGTGTTCACAAAATTAGTCTAAATGCAAGGAACTTCTGCAGCAAGGGGATGGTGATTTATGAAGACACAGCAATACTAAAGATAACACAGGCCAAAGTCCATCCCACAGCAGAGCACTCACTAATCTTGGAGAAGAGTTCCTGTACAGAAAGAGACACAATGGCAGGCAGCATTTGATATCCTCTCCTGTCTCAGCTGCAGGGTCTGGTGGTGCAGGGTGAGCTCCATCCTCCTGCTCTTCCAGGAGATGCTGATCTTGAGCATCCTGGAGAATCACCTCTGTGGTGGGAGCCAAACACTGGAGTTCTGAGCCTGCCAAATACCAAATTTCCAGGCTTCCTTTATAATCATGAAATTAAGCATTCCCTGGTGCAGAACACAACTCATTACCTGTGTGAGACAAGTGCAATGGGCTCACATCATCCCTGCTGCTCCCTTGGGACAGAGCCACAGAAACTGCACAGCAGGAGATCACAGACATCCAGCACAAGGAATAATTCACTAAAGAACATTCTAGATCAGAAGTTATACGCTTTACAGAAGAGAAAACCCCCCACTCTCTCTCCTGTGAAAGCCCCACTGTGGAGTTGCCCTGGTTCTGCCGTGGCTTTGTGGGTTCTGAAGCTGCAGCTCAGCCCAGTGTTGGTAAGAAGTTAATTTTGGGAAGTCAAGGGCTGCCTCCTCACTACAACCTCTGATGCTGTATTCCAGCCCAGGCCCAGGCAGTGTGATCAGGGCTAATTTTAGTGCCATCTTAAGTGTCAAATGCTCACCCACAGGAGCACAGACCAGCAGAGAAATATGAAAACCAGAAACACAGTTAATAATTTCCCCAAATCTTGTGCTTTGCCCTGGTTTTAAAAGCACACCTTGCAACACTAGCTAAAAAAGAGCTGCACAAGAAAACAGAGCTTTCATCTTTGTGCTGGATTCTTGATTTGTAAGAGTTTTGAGTAAATCTGTTTGGATGGTTAAGAAAAGCCTACAGCCAACCATCTGGGCTTGTGCTGCCTCTCGCCTTTTGTTGACATCAGCAGTCCTTGAAATGTTCCCTACAAAGCATAATTTTTTTATTTTCCACACCTGAGTAATTAAAACAGGTATGCATTGAACACTGGGGCCTATTTTTAAAAGACATCATTTTCTCAACCCATAAATGTAATTTGCTATCAAATTAAGTATTTCCACACCCCATTTCTCTAGCACTTTAGCATTTTAATTTGAAATACAGTTGATAGAAATTACTATTTTTCTGGCAGCAGCCAGGTTTGGATACAATGCTGGAGTAAGTACTTGCCTTTTTTTTTTGCACTTCAGTGGTTTATTGCCTTGGTGTGCAGCAGAGACAGTGAGAAACGGAAGAAAAAGCAATAAGAGGGGGAAAGGTACCTCATAAAATGGAGAGAGGAGGGCAGGAAGATATGATTTGTTTTACAAGAGAGTTACCACTATAAGCCTTTCTTGGTAGAAATATCTATTGTATGAAACTTGATTTTCAGTGCAGCATTTTGAAAGAAATCCTGGTCAATTCAGAAGAAATAAAACGTGATCCCTATAGCAAAGCCATCACCTTAAAAAAATGTCCTAACTTAGAACTCTGCACAGCTTGGTTACCTCAGCTGCATTCACAGATTCTAGCTGAGCCCCAAAGAGTCAATAATGGACCAGTGCCACACAAGAAACAATTTCCTCACCAAATTCCAAACAATATACACACCTAGCATATCTTAATCAGACAGATTGTCCTGGAGACAAAAGTTCATAATTTAGGCAAAAAGGGCTACAAAGACTGAATTTTAGGAGCTGATTTTCCCTCTGAGAGTGCAGAATGAAGCAGCACCATGCTCGGTGTTAGAGTGACTTTTCCCCAATGATGAAATCACAATGTGCTGCTGCAATTCAAGAATTCTGTTTCTCTGCTTTAGTGGATTGAAGCCCAGCCAGAACTAGAATTGTAGATTAATGCCTTTATGCCTTTTTTTTTTTTTTTTTTTGCAAAGCACCACCTTCATTTGATTCTTTTATGGTTGTGGTGGAATAGTTACAAGTCACTCTGTAGTTTATGGATCACTCCTGTAATAGGAGCCCTTGGCTGTCACATCAGTGCAGATGAAGCCAGCTTTGACCAGTGAATTACTATCACAATAAACTCCACTCCTGCAGATACCAGGACTATTCTTGGGGATGTAGGCTATGTTAATTTGAAGTATTTTAGTGAGGAACCTGAAAAACTAAAAAGATTCTGCCTGCTACCAATCTTTGGTCTTCCTTCGACAGCTGTACCTCAAATAAGCCTATTTGAATATGCAGAAAGTAATGAGTTGCCCAGCAAGGATAACTGGGGAATAACAGCAAAGGGAAGGACAAATCCTTGCTTGGCAGATGATTTACTGCCAGGTGTATATTCATGACAAAGGAGCAGGAATGTGAGCTACATTTTTGACACTGGTAAAAAAAGCTAGAAAACAAAAAAGTACAAAGAAAATGTAAAGAACAGTTGAAGATAATGATGGTAATTTGTTTCCGTATTCTGAGATAATTGATCCACGCTGAAGGTGTAATTATAGAATGTTAAAGAGATTAAACATAAGCTCTGAGGCACAGAGTGAAGATGAGTGAGTGGAGATACTGAAATTATGACATTTGGGGAGTCATAATATTTTGATGTTAGCCTTTCAAAATTCAGGGACAATGGCAACACAACGAGCATCATTTCGGTTGTCAGATGCTGCTATTCCTCTCCCTTTCCCTGTTTCTCTGGGCTGCAGGCTCTGACAGAGTGCCTGCTGCCAGGAAGCAGCCAGATAAATGATGTGACAGTCCATTTGGTTGGGGACGACAGCTCTACTCCTCAGGTTGTCTTCCTTTGATCACTATCACACTTCAGAAAAGGCAGTTCATTTACTCAAGGGCCTTCTAAACCTTCAAGTCTTTGCCTGTTTATTTCCAAATCTCTTTTTTTCCCCAGATGATCTCATTTCTTGCCCCCTCTGGTACAGTTTTGAGCTGTTAATATTCCACCTGTCGGGTGGGGCAGTGGGTGGCACACAGGGCTGGGCTGTGGCAGACTTCAGCCTTTATTATCCTCTTTTGTTACCAGTCTTGGAAGAGCTCCTGGAATAGGGAAGAGCCCCATCCTGCCTAGAACAGCTCTGGATATTCCTTGTTACTGCACTGCAGATAAATGCAATGGCAAATGCTTGAACCATTTAAAATACACCTTTCCCTGCTGTCAGTCAAGCAGTTCCTCAGGAAGGATAGAAGGGGTGACTCAAATACAGAAATTCAAATCCTAGGGAGGAAGGAAGTAGATGCAAATAAATACTTGCTATTTGCTATTCATTCCATTATTCTGTGCTAGGGTAATTTTTCTGGGTAAGATCACCCCTTTACACTTTATTGAATAAAGAATACAGAATGCCAATTACAGAACACACCTATGTTTGTTCATTTGAAACATTTTTTGGGGTGGTATCTATATGATACCCTGGCCAATTTGCAAGTTCCTTGTCCCTCATTTCTAAACCAGCCCTTAAATATGTCAAAGTGGAAATTATTCTTTTTCTGAGCCTTAACTTTCCTGGCCAACAAATATCAAAAGAAGGGTGCAGGCTGAAAGGATATAAAACAACTGCTCAAGAAAAGAGAGTAAAATCTGGCAGATCTGCAACCGGCACTGACAGACTTGGATCCCACCAAGCATTTCAGGAGAGATCAAAAGTATTAAAACACAAATAAACAACAAAGAGATTTAAATGTATTCAACCCACAGCCAACACTGACAAGTGCAAGGGAGAGGTGAAAGCTCTGGTTGATAATCCAAATGTTGCAGGAACAAATAAGAAACCAACCAGCCTTAAATTCCTGGATCTGCATCTACCTCCTACCTGCCCTGTAGATAACTTGGTCTGTGCACTGAATTATGAGTGAGGCTTTGAGCAGTTGCTCTGCTGATCAATCACCTTGAAGGCAACTTTCATTTCATTCCATTAGCTGGTGTGGGCACTAAGTGTGCCCGTGCTCATCTTGGTTCCAATTTTTTTGCTTCCTACCTTTGGGGACAACGATAAGGGAAGAGATGGGGAAAAACTTTTAAGCTCCTTTGCAACCCTGAGCTTTGGGCATTTGCAGCTCACCTGATCTCCCCAAGCTTTGCTCTCAGTGGACACAACCAGTCTGTGCTGTGCTCAGTCTCCTACCACAGAGAAGGGATGGGGACAGACCCAAGAATTTATCCTCAGGAAGCTGTTACCAACCTGCTGAAACAAAAAACCTTAAAAAAAGCTTTTAGGAGAGGAAAGGGCTTTGGTACTAATGAGGCTAGACAAATAAGTAATAAAAATATAGGTGAAAAAGAAACTGAAAGTTTGCTTGAGGAGACAGGAGATTCAACTAAATTAAAACCCAGATCTGCTGTTATATTTCCTACAGAGTCAGAACAGTAACAACCCTTTAGGATCAATTTTGCCTCCAAACAATCAGATTGCAGTTGTTTCTGCAACAACTTGTTCAGAAATTTCTTTCCTCACTTAACCTAGGATAGCTGAAACTCCCCCAAATTCTCTTTATCTAAGAGTTGCCTAAAACCTATCAAAAAGTCCCAATGTTATAAAATCTAATTTGTTAAAAGCAAAGGTTCAGTCCATTGCTCAAGAAAGTGAAAATGTTTCACTTAAGAGAGGGAAAAACAGTACTGAAATAGATTAATGGAAGGAAGCAATGAGGGCAAGAAACTATCCAGAACAAAAGGCCAAATGCTTCGTATTAAACAGGAGGAGAAGGAAAACTGGAAGGCCTTATATTATCTGGTCAGTTGAAAATTGATGCCTAAGTGAAAGACCAGAGAACAGAATCTTAAAAAGTGGCTCCCAAAACCCTTAAGAAACAAGTTTTTTCGTGAGCACCGATATTAAGGAAATCCATTTTCCAGGCTTTGTGCTCTGTGAGCCTCCCCTGGCTGCTGTTGTCCCCAGATCCCCACCACGGCCACTGTGGCCAGCTGGGCTGTCTTTCAGTGCCCCAAACGATGGGTGACAACCTGGCTGAGCTCTGCAAGTGTCACATTATGTGCATTAAATCATGCTCATAACGGGAGGATACAGAGTCTTGGACAGCCTTCAGCTTTGTTCCCAAAAATGCACATCTAAGCTTAAGAACCGAAGGGAAAGATGAGTGTGGGATGAAATAGGATGGAGCTGAGCTGGGGGCTGTGGGATGCACCTGCAGAAGCACATGGGGGCACAAAGGAGCACATAGGGGCACAGAGGAGCACATGGAGGCACAAAGGAGTACATGGAGGCACAGAGGAGCACATGGGAGCACAGAGTGGCACATGGAAGCACAGAGTGGCACATGGAAGCACAGTGGAGCACATAGGGGCACAGAGGAGCACATGGTGGCACAAAGGAGCACATGGAGGCACAGAGGAGCACATGGAGGCACAGAGGAGCACATGGTGGCACAAAGGAACACGTTGTGCCACAAAGGAGCACATGGTGGCACAAAGGAACACGTTGTGCCACAAAGGAGCACGTTGTGGCACAAAGGAACACGTTGTGGCACAAAGGAGCACATGGTGGCACACAGAATCTTGTCTTAGCCAGACCCTGGCAGGAGGAGGTGCCCCGTGGCAGACCCCTACAGGAAAGGTGCCTGCTGGAAGCTGATAGATGTGCACAGCACATGATTACCCCATGGAAGGACATTTAGAACACGTGTTGCTGATGTGGCAAAATGGGATAGATCACGTAGTGAGAATTACCATGTAAGGAAATACTGTGCTTTGAAAAAGTGTATAAAACCAGCTCGTTTCCTTGAATAAAGGATTCAGATTCCCTGCCACTCTGAGTCTGTGTCACGATCACTCACAGATGAGGAGATGGGAATTTCCTCCACCTTCTCTCCCTGCCTTGCTCCTGAAGCTGCACATATTGATGGTGAAACTGTTGGTGAGAACTCCCTGAGTACAACTAACATTGTTTTAATCCTCAGCTGTCACTGTCGAGATGGTCACAACATACAAAGAGCAACAACCGAAAGGCTTCAAAAGGCGACCTTTATTTTGGCCGCTTATTCCCTTTTTATACATTCCTTCACCAAAGTGTGCACTTCACTNACTGTCGAGATGGTCACAACATACAAAGAGCAACAACTGAAAGGCTTCAAAAGGCGACCTTTATTTTGGCCGCTTATTCCCTTTTTATACATTCCTTCAGCAAAGTGTGCACTTCACTCCTTGGTTACCCTAAGACAGCTCATGGTGTTCATTGGTACAAGGCATTCTACACTACTGTTGTGAGAAAGTACCCACAAAAATCCTCAACACAGATTTTTGTTCTATTTTCTACCTAAAGGTGTCCTTTGTCTCTGTTCCCTCAGTTTCCATGTTAACGACTTTGCTTTCTTTCTCTTCATGGATAAATTAATCTTATCAAGTTCTTCTTCTGTCAGCTCATTCTCTTGGTTTACAGACCAGCTGTTAA
>VYXF01001438.1:91251-144287 GCA_013397295.1 Polioptila caerulea
AATTTCCTCCACCTTCTCTCCCTGTCTTGCTCCTGAAGCTGGACATATTGATGGTGAAACTGTTGGTGAGAACTCCCTGAGTACAACTAACATTGTTTTAATCCTCAGCTGTCACTGTCGAGATGGTCACAGCATACAAAGAGCAACAACCGAAAGGCTTCAAAAGGCGACCTTTATTTTGGCCGCTTATTCCCTTTTTATACATTCCTTCACCAAAGTGTGCACTTCACTCCTTGGTTACCCTAAGACAGCTCATGGTGTTCATTGGTACAAGGCATTCTACACTACTGTTGTGAGAAAGTACCCACAAAAATCCTCAACACAGATTTTTGTTCTATTTTCTACCTAAAGGTGTCCTTTGTCTCTGTTCCCTCAGTTTCCATGTTAACGACCTTGCTTTCTTTCTCTTCATGGATAAATTAATCTTATCAAGTTCTTCTTCTGTCAGCTCATTCTCTTGGTTTACAGACCAGCTGTTAACCCCTTCCATGCTCAGCAGTGTCAAGAAGTGATTTGACACTGAGGAGGAAAATAATCAACATTTGGACTTTGTTGACTTTTATAATCCTCCTCTTAGAGAATTTTTCCCCCTTTATAAACTAGGGAGAAGAAAGAGGAATTACTCCTCATTGTACTGCACTAATGGATGGGGGCCCAAACTAACTTTTCTTATCAATGAGAAAATATTCTACCATTTCTTTTGGAGACATCTCAAAATTGNCTCAGCAGTGTCAAGAAGTGATTTGACACTGAGGAGGAAAATAATCAACATTTGGACTTTGTTGACTTTTATAATCCTCCTCTTAGAGAATTTTTCCCCCTTTATAAACTAGGGAGAAGAAAGAGGAATTACTCCTCATTGTACTGCACTAATGGATGGGGGCCCAAACTAACTTTTCTTATCAATGAGAAAATATTCTACCATTTCTTTTGGAGACATCTCAAAATTGCCTTTGATTTTTATTTTTTTGGGGAAAGATAAAATTCTCTGTGCACAGTGTAAGTAGTGAAATGGCTTATTTTGAAATTCTGGAGAGGATAAAACCCCTTTGATATCAGACATTGCCCCTATTTTTACCTCTCTGCCAGCAGAGCTTTTTCTTAACTGACTAAGAAATGTGTAAAGATCTTTTAGAATTCTGCCATTTTTTAATCATTGCTGTTCAACCAATCTCAGCAGTGTCTGGGTCTCTCAGTTACCCAGGGTGATGCCACACAAGTTCAAGCAGAGATGCACAAAACATTTCAGGGTGTATGGGTGCGATCTCAGGGATGAGGACACAAACAGGGAATCACCTGCTGGAGATGTCTCTGCTCCCTGTGTTCAAATGTGAGAACAGAAGTTATAGCGTCACACATGTGCAATAATTCCTGAGGAAACAAGAGGGTCCTTTGCCAGGGATCTTCTGGGGCCTCTGGCAGAGCTATGGGGTGCTGATCCCTCTGCCATATTTAGAATTTCAACCATCTTCACAAGATCCTCCTCAACATGACACTGCCATGAACTGGAATAGTTACAGATCAACCTGAAACCAGCTGGGGTGGCAGAGATTGAGCACAGGTACAACTCCCAGCCTGCAGTGCTGGAACTTGCCCTGCCCAGCAATATTTAAGGATTTTCCTGCTAACAAACTCAGAAACAACAGGTTTGCTTTCCTGTGTGCCTGACCTTTCTCCATCTTGTGTGAACCGAGTAGTTTGACCTAAACCATCTAAGGACCCACAGATCAGGCTTTGCCATGCCTTATTATTGAAATTACTGGCCCTTAGCAGCACTTTCCTTTCTACAGATACTGGTTTAAACTAGTCCTGAAGTCAAAGACTTGATAATTTATATCCCACAGAATTTCAGTATGTTTTATTCAGAGTAAGAGAAAGAAGACATTAGAGGGATACACTTATCTTTGGAGGGTAAACCTTTGAAAGCCAAGAGTCAAAATGTATCTCTGGTTATGTGGGATGCTTTCCTGCTCTCTCTTCAGTCCCCTTCACCAGTCAGCAAGCACAGATGCTCACTAGCATTTCCTAATTAAAGCCCTGTGGCAGGAAAACAGTTATTGTGTACCATAAACCTCCCTGAAAAGCATTTAAATACATGTTTAAACTTCAGCATGCATTCAAGAACCCTTCTTAACAAGGATGATTCCTTGAACTGGAGTGTTGAGCTGCAAAGCCCTCAATGTCTCCTCAGCACATTTAAAAGGAGCTAAGAAGAGATGATTATTGCCAGAGGTGACAGGACTCTTGTTAAAACCACACAGCTCAGAGAGGGGCTGTTAATGTGCCCCAGCTTGCAACAACACAAAATAATTCTCCCTACTTCAAGAACATCAAGGGCTGTCTCATTGCTAGAAGGAATTTCCTTCACCTGTTTTGTCTGGAGCCCAAATTGGTGCTGCAATCCTGCAGAATGTACTGAGATCTGCTGAAATGGTAGACATTTAAGATACTTCTTACAGAAAAATAAAACCTGGCTGATTGCTCTCTGTATCTGCAAGTAGATTACTAATTAATCTAAAAATATTTATTCTCAGGTCAGGTCTGTATTACTCTCTGCTTTGCCATAAATGCAAGTTCATATTCAAAGGCAATGCTTACATTCATCACATGAGCCAAGCCTGTCTCTAGCAATTAACAGTAATTCAGATGCTGCCCATTATTACTCCAAGTAGCATTTTTTTTCTTTATCATTAGCTAGCTAGGTCAGTGAACACAAGGGCATTGCATATTCCCAGAAAAAATCCCAGGAAAGCAGAGATTAGTTCCAAAACACTTAGAACACCCTAAATCACTGTCAGCTGCATTACAGATTCCCAGATGTAAGGAAATAAGGAAAAGTCATAATGTATGAACACACACACAAATAAGGTAATTGCATTTTCACCCTCTCTCTCTCAGCACTTCAGAGAGATCATAGAGAATAATTATAACTATTTTTTAAATTCTGTCAAATGAACCCAGTTTTGCTTCCAGGAGTCAACTCTGTGCTGATGCCTTAACATTAATCTAAAGGATTATTTGGATGAGTGGGAATTGTCTCGAGGTGTCAGGGGAGCCGTGCTCTGGAGGAGAAGTTGGGTTCTGAACAGCAGAGGTTGTACTCCAGGTTATGTGACTGACTGCCAGATGATGGGATGGTTTGATTTCCATGTGGATTAAAGACAGTCACATCTTTGGAAAAATAGGGGGAAAATATCCCAGGAGTTTGGCACGTCCATGTTCTCATTCCAGAGTTCCAAAAGGGGTAGAAGACCTGAGGTGTCCTCAGAGCCCTGATTTTCCACTGCCAGCCCTGGGATGTGAGGTGTGAGCAGTCTGCTGGTACAGGCAGTGTGGGAGATATTGCTTGTTATTCTACTCTGAACTGTTCTTTTTTTTTGCTCCCTCAATTGCAGAAAAAACAACCTAAACAGGCCACAAGTTTGTGCAGAGGGGAAGAGCAAGAAATTTGATTACATTGGCTGAAATGTGATTACATTTTGTCCTGTATGAAGCACTTCATCCTTCAGAATCATATGCAGCTCTGTCACTTCTTCAGGGGGCAGAGGTTTGGGGTTGCTTTTTTTGGTCAGGGCACCCTGTAGGACTAAAATGCAACTTTTAGTCTTCCCTTCACCTCTGTTTTGACACTACAGCCCTTCTCCCCCAACACACAGCTGGTACATCCTGTCCACTTTAATTCCTGTACTCAACAGAAGCACAGGTCAGCCAGGATAAGCTCCACTGTCCGTGCTTTTACCCTCACTATGGGATTATGGGATTTTCCAGGAATTCCAGGGAACTTTCTATCCTAGAAGAGCAGAAGACTGTCCTCATGTTACTTAAAATCAGGCAGCATGGTATTACCAGCACCTTGTAGGAACATGGAAAATAAACTGCCTCAATATAATTTGATCTATTTTTCCAATAACTTTGCTAATGAATATTTTATTTTCTCTAGTGCTGGACTTAATTTGCTTGGAAGACAATTGTCATTACACTGAGGAACAAACAGTTCACTAGACCTGAGGAGTGCAATAATTGATTTTTCAGCTTGGTGAATGAATTAAGAAATCATTATTTTTATGTTCCAAGCCACATCCAGAAAAAGCTAGTGTGGCTCTAAAATCCTTCCTGTGGAAAGACCAGTTTTGATGTTTTCTGATTCTCCAGATAATTTTTTCTGCAGTAAATTTGGATTAATATCTCCCTGCTGTGATCAATATTGCTTTTCCATTTCTGCTTGGGGTGTTTGTCACTCTCTCAGCTTGGGACAATGGGGTGGGCAAGCTGCTCTACCAGAGAGCAAAGCTACTCCTGGTGTCCCTGAACCATCATATCTGTTATATCACCTGTCTGGGCATCCTACACAGCATACTGAATAAGGCATGGTTTAATTTCTCTGGGCTAAGGCAGGTCCAGAGCCCTATGCTTGATCCCTCTATATATAAAACTTTCATATTTTAACACCACTCACTTATTTTGATTTGATGATTGAATGACCTCCTGATTAAAAAAAAAAAAATGGGAGTTTTAATCTTTCTGAGCCTCCAGTTCCCTGTGTATAAAAGCAGAATATTCCATGCAGCTTTGCAAGGATCTTTGATGTCTCCAGATGAAGAGTAATGAGCATTAATACGACTCTATCACCAGCATAAAATTATTGCTGTACCCTTTCTAGCCCTTGAGCAGTGTAAAGGCAATGACACTTGATTCATTTGATGTAACTATGTAAGAATGATCATATAGATGCAATTTAAAACATAGTTTTTATCAATTATGCAGTAGCATGTCATCTGTACTCTACTAATTAGAAAGGGGAAGAAAAAAGTTACTGGCTGAAAATTAATTATGACAACATTTCTACAGTGTTTAGAACCTAGTTATAAGAATCAAATATTTATGTCGTTATGGTTTCCATTATGCATCCTAATGTGATTGCCTGAGTGAAATCACTGCAAGGTGCTCCAATACTCCCTAAATTCAGAATTTGGATGCTCCCATGAACTGATAGTGGTGACAAGGTTGAACCTAAATGTGTCCTCAGATAAGAATCTTCTCTCCACATGCAAACTTGCCCCACATTTCCAGCTGCTGCTGTGTCATGTTGATCTCAGCAGAGGAGATGACTCTCTATTCCACCAAAGAGCACTGTGAAAAGGCAAAGGCACTCAGATTGTTCCAAATCTGAGTTATGGATCATGGGCCAAACCCAGAGTCTTTCTGCAGAGCTGCATGGTTGCTACATCATTTCAACACTAAAGACTTATTATGTTTAGGAGAATGATGTTAGATATTTTTTTTTAATTTTTCCACTCATCTTGCATTCATATTTTTTAGACACCCCACCCTCCCCCCTAGCTTTTATTTGCCTGGATCCACTTTTCTTCATTCAATCTCTTTCAGCAGCCAGAACACGACTTTCAAATCACATCCAGATAGGGCTGATCCCCCTCCCAGGTCCAGCCCTGAGTGTTTACATAAAACAGGTTCAGCCCTGAAGCTCCAGGCTGGCAAATTGGATGATTGCTATTCAAGACAAGAAATCTTTGTTCTTTGCAGCTGATTGGTAAAAGGTGAGGCCCTGACCCCACTCATTACACCATGGTTATTGTCCAGCCTTCACCCCGAGGGGTTCTTTGGCTGCAGCTTTTGTCACAACCAGAAAATCAATCTTTCATCCAGCTGGCTCTTCCTCTGCCATTTGTTCCTCCAGAATCTTGCCTTCCTCTCTAACTTCCCTTGGTTTTTAATGCTCATCCTTTTCCCCACCTGAGTTGAAGCTGATGAGACAGGTTTGGTTGTCTCAGCTTGGCTGTAGCAGCTCGCTCCTGGACCCCACAGGCTGTCACACAGCAGAACTTTGTCATGAACTCAGCAAAAAAGCAAATACACACAGACAGAAGCTCTCTTGTGAAACAAATTCCACTTAAACACTGAGCAGCTTAGGCTGCCAAAAAAGGCAGTCGAACATAGAAGTTGAAAAGGAAAGGATGGTTTAAGAAATTATTTTAGGCTTCAAGAAAACAGAAACATATGGTTAGTGCTAAATATTTGTATACATGACACAGCAAATAGAGATGTCTCATGGGTTTTGAATTAGATATTTGGAGAGAGAGAAGAGGAAAAAAATATGCTAGGTCCCTTCTTAGTTTAGAAACAAATGTTTTAAAGACATCTTTGTCTTAAAACCTGGCTATTGGAATCCCAGGTGAGAATGGCCAATTTCAGATACAGCAAAATCCAAATTTGTCCTCCCCCACCCCCACATTGTAGCGTTACAATGCTGACTGGAGAAGTCTTAGCTATGAGGTTAGGAGTATAAAGAAAATGGGATATAATTCTCCATTGCTAATATTGCAAAGGTTCAAATCAACAGACCAGTGAAAGCAACAGCCATAGTTCAGTATCAAAGCAAAAAGGACAGGTCTGTGTGTGTGTGTGGATGTACACAAGCACACGTGTGCATGGGAAATCCTTTCTCTTTAAGTCTCAATATCCAACAGTCACGAGGTGCTTAGCACAGGAACACGGAGAAAAACTCCCCACATCAGCCTCAGAGAACGAGTCACTGCCTGTTCATGTTTTCACTCACTGCTGTGTGACTCCTGCACACAGCTGCAGTTACACGTGGAAGGATTGAAGGTTGCTGTGGGTTGACAGGTGCTTTATTAGCATAAGTCCTTTCTAATATTAACAGTCATTTCCTTAATGACATCAAATGGGATTTTCCTGGTGAAAAGGTCAGGAGAAAAAGGATTGCCCCTTCCCGTTGCATTTAAATTGTGTCAATAAATGTTTACTCACCCATAATGGACCAAATAATTGGTCCAATAATAGCACGGAATTAATAAAGCACAGAATGGGCAATGTGATAAAGCAAAAGCTGTGACTGGTGAAAAATGGAACATCAGAGAAATGGAAGTGAAATTAGTATTTTAACCATATTTAATAAATCCTGAGAAGCAGGGTATCAATGAAGACTTCAAGAGGAAGTAGAGCTATATTGTATTTCATGCACATGGTCAGCTCGATTAGTGGGATTTTAAAATTTCTTTTTTGTCACATAAAGGTGTGTAAAACTGCCTGTCTTCACTTCTCTAGGGCTCACTGAAATTCATGTCACTCATTTTTGTGTGTGTGTGTGAACTGAAGAGAGCCAGGTCTGCCCTGCTGTTGTAGAAGGGCAGTGCCCTGCTGGGAGCTGCCACCAGCCATTGTCCCCAGATCCCCATTTCACTGAGGGGACAGTGAGGATGCTGTGACATTGCCCAAAGTGCCCTTCATCCCCAGCTGCTTGCTGAGCCACCCTCTTGTATTTCCAGCTCAAGCACGTTCTGGTTTTGTGTTATGGAAAGGGGAGTGAATTGTCTCTTGGGGGTTAACTGTGCTTTTTCTTCCCCCCTACCTCCCTCCTCTTTAAAAAAAAAAAAAATTATTAAGAGAATGCTATGGACAGCAAAGAATTTATAATTAAGCAGATGCCCATTGACATTTCTAAAGCAGAGCTCCTGTTTGAAAAACGTTGAATATTTTCCCTACTATCCCACTTCAACAGATGTTCTGCCTAATCTACATTCACTTTCCTCCCTGTCTTACCTTTGACCTTTCTTTTGAAGGTATTCAGAGAAGAGAGTGTCAGTATTTATCTACCTGCTGTGCTTCCATCTGCCTGTGCAGTGCACGAATAACCACAAATTATATTTTCTTTGTGAAAATTTGAATGACAGAAGCATTTCTAAGGCTTCATCCACATGGAATGATCAGATGCTATCTCCTTGTCTTGGAGGAATTATGCATCTCATACCTGGACGTGCAAACCAGGAACAGCTGCCAAATGTGGATTTGTGTTTCCAGTATCTCCACTGAGACATCTTTCTTGGATGCTTTTCCAGCACCCTTGTCTTACCCATTTTTCTTGACAGGGAAAGTGAAGCAGGTGAGTTCATACCCAAGGCTGCCATGGGGAATGCAGAGCAGCATGAAGCTGTTTGTAAAGAGGTGTCCTTTGGGAGGTGTTACCAGACTAATGACCTGCAAACCAGTTCAACTCTACAGTTTAAAACCTGAGAAACAGGTCCTTCCTGTGGAACCTTACTGAATCATGGCATGTTTGGCACAATGATTTTTGCTAAAATGTGTTCATAATCTAAATTCAGAATCTGTGTTCTCCAAAGCAGCAGTGCACAGCTTTAAGGCTCTCAGAAGAACCATCCAGGAAGTGACAATTTAATATCTTGGAAATAATTCTGGTGATTGTGGTAGAGCTGATCAAATGTTGGTTTCATCTTCAAGCACTCAATTATTTTTAAACTTAGGCAAATTTAGTGCCTGTGACACATAACAGAGCTTTGCAGTGTTGATAAGAGCTGCTCCAGCAGAACACACAACAACGAAGTATAAACAGAGTGGATAACCTCATTCTGGTGCATTTGCTAAAAGGCAGAAAGAATTTTGTGTGCTGTACCCCTTAGCTGGTCCGTGCTAGTGGAGAACATGTTCCAGTTTAATCTCTGTCTCTGAAAGGTGCTGGATACTGGTTTTACAGGAGGCAACGCTTGCTTCTGAAACCAAGTGTGCTCTGCAACATCTGCTGAGGGAAGGCAGGCCCCAGACAAGTGCAGAGGAAAAGCCATTATCACGTGTTATCTTTAATGCTCCACTGCACATTCCATGTAAGCACGGCCATCAATTCCTCACCCTGGCCAGATTCCAGGATTGGCAATTAAATCTTCCTGAATGTCTACATTACAGTCTAAAGCATATTCCTGGACACAGGGGGACTGTGCAAAATTTTACATATCTATTTCTCTCCACTGACTATAAAAAAAGATACTGGTCTAGTCTGGCTCCCTAACATGCAGACATCTCATTTTTATGTGCAAATGTTAGGATAAATGAATCTCATCCCAAGCTCCTGGGAACAGAAAGGAGGAAAATCATGCCCAACATAATGAAAATCTTTACCCATAGCTCAGCCTGAAGACTAGAGGGGGAAAATTAGATAGAGGAAAGTAGAAAAAGAGAAGACCTCAAGTGTTTTAGAAAAAAACCCCACTTTGGAACTCAATTGTAGTTATCTGGTGCTGATTCATTACCTGTTTACAAAAAAACGAGAAACGTGTACAGTGAAATATGCAATTAATGTTTTGCCCAATGAGAACACAAGTGCATCTGCTTTTCATCCAATAGTTGCCTAGTTTTACAGGGGAAAAATGCAACTGGTACTAATAAAAGAGTGCAAATTAAGGGGTAGGTTAGCCAGTATTTCTGCTCTCAATATCACTAAGAGAATTATAGATATTATGCGGAATTTTTTTCTTTAATCCATTAACCATACAGGTTTTTGAAGAAGCTCATTTGTTAGGCTCAGGCAGATCACAAGAACAAAATATTCATGATTCAATTGTCTGAAGAATTGCTGAAGGTCAGAGTGCCTCTGAAAGATGCACATTAAGGCAGGGAAGTGAGAACCAGCACCTTTCCCATAGTTCTGCATACTTTAGGGTTTTTTTGTATCTACCACAGGACTGAACTGTGCTGCTTAACTGAGCAGCATCTGGACACACTGAAAAATGTAGCGTTTTTCCTACTGTCCTTCAGGGCTGATTTCAGTCTATTTTTTCATTCACTTCTTTTAAAAAAACAAAAGACTCTCTAACTCCTTGAAGACTCAGTGCCTCCAGGTTTCACAGTGCTTGAAATCTGGCCCTACACAACAGGAATCCCTTCCATTCGAAAGCAGTAAATAAAATGCACCCCATAAAGTTCACAATTCAGGGATGCATTATCTGTAACACACCAAGAAACATATCTTTAACAGCTTGGCAGTATTAAAGACTTGGGGGATTTTTAAATACTAATGTCTAAGGCTGCTTGTGAGAACATTTTGACTTGCAGCATGGGTATCAAGGAGAACACAGTAAAATTTTCTGCAGATTAAATCATTATAAAGGAAACTACATGAAAGAGAGTATTTCTAATAAGGGTAGTGTTAAGCACTATGTCAGAAATTAGTCATGATTTCTGAAAATCAGACTTTCATTTAATTTGCTATCTAATACTTGGTGTAAAGTTATCCTCCTAACTGGACTGAACCCTGAAAACCAAACACTAATGGTGGCCCAAACCCTCAATGCAAGTGCATTAACAATGGTAATTTTGGTCAGGGATGAGCTCCATGGCTTCTGTTAATTGGGGCCTGCTTCTGTTTGTAAAGTCAGTAGCTCTCTTGACTTCAGGGAAAATGAAAATGAACTGTCTTTCCTGGCAATCACATGAATTCAGTTCAAGAGGAAATCAAAGACCCTGCCAAAAGCTAATCTGAATTTCTGGAATGAAACTAATTAGAAGAACATCCTGATATATGCATGTGTTCTTTGCATATCCTGGTTTCAGGCAGCTCCAGCGAAAAACAGCTTTCGATGATTGGGTATTTATGATCTTTTTATCCTTAGTTAGCCATGACATTCCCTGCCAAGACCTTGGTCTCAGACCCATCTGTACTGGGCTCTTAGCTTTTCCTTAGCCTCAGGCTACTCCCACTTTCTCTGTGCTCACTCCCTGTTTCAGAAAAGGGGCAGAAGAGCCCCTTTCTTTAAATTTAGATTGTATGACAGCAGAAGAAGGTGGTGTCATTCACTGCAGCACAACAAATACATTTATCATTCTGTATAATGTTCTCTGTACCTTGGGCACAAAAATAAACCCTTCCAGCCAGTGAGGAGAGTTACTAGAAGTCATGTTTGTGCAACTCCAGTTTGATGTAACAGAACAAAAGGCTTGGGAGGTTTGCTGAGGTGAAAGAACAGAGCTGGTCACAAGGCTGGTTGCAGCCACAGCAGCCAGAAGGGAAGCACTCACAGCTCTTACAGGCTCATTCCTGTTTTACTCCTCATCCTCTCAACTCCTGGCTGGCTGCTCCTGGTGAGCCCTGCAGCCTGGCTGACACCTCTGGTACTCCCAGTTTTCTGGGAGTAGAAGGATGAACCCCCTGCAAACCATGAGAACACACCCAGCCAGGGACAGGGGAGAAGTGCTGCTGTCTTGAGTTCTTCCCACACACACCAAGCTTGAAACAGCCCCAGCAACCTGAGCTGAAGGTGTGGAAATGTACTCAGTCCCATGAGAATTTTGCCTCTGAATGACTCCAGAGTCTACGTAGCTACAGGCAAAGCAGCACCTATTTCTGCTGCACAGACACTGTATCTGACAGGAGCACGGCAGCATTTATTAGGCTTTCAAAAGGACATTTCAGAGCCAAAATGGGTCAGACCTGGTGCACACAGTTCTACCTCTCCAAGGTAATGAAACCCTTCCAAAGTTATTACACTTAGGAATTTTGACAGAGTGGTAATTTGGGATGAACTGGATTCACTTTGAGAGAGCAGTCAGCTGGAATTATTTTGGATAAAAGACTCCAGTCCTCAGGGTAATTAAGGGAGAGAAAAGTAGAAGAAGGTGGCATTCTGTGGGGGTATGAAATGCTGTCTGTCTCCACCCTGAAATACACTCTCTGCATGGGCTGACATTCCTGTTGATGTCTAGTGCTAAATTATATGATTCAAGCAAAACCGTTCAAGCAAAATCTGGGAAGTTACTTGTAGGACAGCAGTTAAATGTCCCATTTTCAACAGGACTCAAAGGACCCAGGAAGTATCCCACTGTGGCCCCAAATTAATTATTATTCCTTCTGCAGCTGTGAAATCCACTCTTTGCCAGTTTCTCTCTCCAGCATCCAAACCCAAATTGCTGCTTCTGCCCAGCACATCCATCCTTATGTGGATAAGACCTGTAAGACCACACCTGCCCAGGGCAGAAGGGACTCAGGTACAATTCCAATATCTTAAAGAGAAGATGCCATCAGCATCATCTCTTCACTCTGAAGACATTTTTCTGCCCCTGAGATCCTCGTGGCTGTGCTGAGCAGCCTGTTTTTTGTTGGCACATCCAGGGCAGCACCCCACAGAAGACAAGCACTCAGCACAGGCATGTCAGGACTGTGCTGATATGGCTTTTCAAAGCCAACCTTGATGCTAAAATTTTGTTGAATCCTGTATCCTGAATGGTGCCAACAATGAAAAGCCATGAGTGAAGAAACAGAACTAACAGACCTGTTATAAAAACAGGTAATAAATACCTGTTATAAATCTCTAAATACAAACTGGGGTTGTTGTTAATGGGTGTTCCCTGAGGAGAGAAACAAGGGGAGGATAAACACAAGAGAGCAGGAAAAGCATCCCAGGGCAATTTTTCTATCACAGTCAATCTTCACATCAAATTTAAATCAGGCTGATAAAGAGAGTTAATTTTGGAGTACCTCGGTTTAACTTGCAGGTGAGACTTGTCTTAAGGGATTTTCATAATAGGGTACAGGTGTTTTGCAAAGCCCAGATCAGCACCCTCTGCAAACACATAAGCTGGGAGAAAATTTCTCCAGCACTTAAAACAAATATCAACTTCAGTTTAACCATGTAGAGCTTCAGTAAAAAGACATGGAGAGAAGTATTTCTTGTGCTTGGTACTAACAGATTCCCTGCAGCCCTCATCACCTTTTCCCCCTTACTTTTCTCCTTTTGAACTGGTTTGCAAATTTCTACAGGTTATTTCCTAAAAGGAAGTGTTAGGTGTATGCCATGGGTTAAAAAAAAGAGAGGTGATAATAAAAGAGCTTAATTTTTATAGACTCCACAAGAGGTTCTTATTCCATCAATTCTGAGTTTAAACAACATGAAAATGGGTCCAACCCAGGAGTAAATCCCCTTGGAGTGCAGCCTTTTGAGTCAATTTTTCATCTTAGCCTTTCTAGCTGGAGACATCCCACATAAATAAACATGTGCAAGTTATTGCCGCTTGCTCTGCTTTATTAATTTTGTGTAGAGCAAGCTGGCTTTTGGGGAGGTTAATTTCCTGAACTGAGAAGAAAATGGCACTTTACCAATTTGAAAATAAATAATTGTGTGGATACCTCAGTTCATTATTTTTAACTCTGCAGACTCCAGGAGCATGCTGACAGCTTAGAGAAACGGAGCTATTTTCATTAACCAGTTTCTCTGCATGAGGTGTATTTATACCAGGTTACATAGAAATTAATGGCTGTTTAAAAACAGCAGCACCTTGTCTAGGTCCTTGTAAACAGAGCTCAAATAATCCTGAGAGTGTCAATTCCAAAGATGCAGCTACAGCTGGAGTAAAAAAAACCACTAAAATACCACATTGCTTCTGAGAAAATATTCTTAAACTCTGGCAACAAGGGCCCCTGGACCTCATGGATATCACATTTTTGCTGCCTCTGTTGTTATTTACATTGAAAGCCCTTAGGAATGAGAAACAGACACTCGAGTGCCGCGTTTTTCTGTGGAGCTACCTGTGAATGTGGAACCAGAACACACAGCCCAAAGTGCTGGTTTTGTTTGAAGTAATGAGAAAATGTCACGAGTCCATATGGTATTGGAAATCCTGCTGCAAACCTGTCTGCTGATTGAAAGGCATATGGAAGCTACAGGGCTTTGACAGTAGCACTTGACTGTGGCTATTTCAGAATCCAGGCAAAAACAGATGGCAGCACTTCTGAGGTTTTGAAACATATGCTGGGAAATGTAATTTTTAAGTATATTTATTAACAGTAGGGTTAATTTCACTGGAATTCCTAATGATACTGTTGGTACATTTTTTAGAAAACTAGTGGTGTGAAAACTTAGACTTGTGCAAATCTATGGCCCCAGATTGTTTCCCCAGACTAAAAGTTTGATAGGAATTCTAAATAACACTCCTTTCAGTCTGCATTTCTGTCTGCCTCAGAACAGACAAGATTAGAGAAATAATGTAAATTTGTGTCATTTTGAGTTTGCAAAGATCTTTTCATCATCTTAACTAATATCAGGTGATAGTAAAAAGTACATTAATTTATCTTTCCAAAATGTTTAACATAGATAATTGATGAAAGAGAAAATATTATCTGGCTGACATGATGCAAAAATGTCATTCTGTTCTTTTCTGTACAGATGGTTTTTCACTTCCCACAGTGTTTCTCTGTGGAAAATCTGTTGTGTTCTTGGTATTTAATTTGCCTTTTTCATGCAATTTTCTCAAGTAAATCTCATGCAGATGATGCAGTCATTTATATTCAGAGGATCAGGCTTCCTACTCTTATTGGATAAACTTTAATGTAATCCACAGGGTTCAGATTTAGCTGCATGATATTAATTAATTTTAAATTTAGATAAATGGTTCTTTGGTGGAGATGAAAAGGTAAATGTGGTCCCCAGATCTGAAGCCCACAGGGAGGGCACAGATTGGATGACTTGCTTGGATTTTACTGAGCCAGGGAGAATCCAGGTGAGACAAGGTGGGAAGTGGCTCAAATAATTAATTACTCTGTACATCAGGTATTGCCACAGCATTAGCTCCACTTTCTCTGCTTCCACGTGCCAGCCCTGCTCTCTGACCACTCATTAAGGGGAGGCCAAGCACAGTGATGTTCTCATGACAAAGACATTTTCATCCAAAGACTGATTTAGTGAGGGCATAGTAGGGGGATTTTTACCTGCTGACGCAGTACATTTGCTGGGTATGAAAATGGTGTGAAAAAGACAAGTGAATTTGTGATAAAACCTTCATTTTTCACCTTGCAGCTTCTCCCTGAATAATTCAGTAACTCCTTCTCCCCCTCCAGGACCTCTCTTCATTCAGGGAAGGGCAGGCAGAAACCAGCAGGCACAACTTAATGTGCCTAAAGAAACTTAAACCTGGTGCCTGACCTTACAATTGTTTTTAACTCCTTTCTATTTGAAACAAAATTGTCCATGCAATTGCTGTCAGCAGCTAAAGAGAAGCATGAAAGCTGACAATAGATCCTGTAAAAAAGCAATGAGCCCGTTTAACCTTCGTACTCCCTTGATCAGGCTTTGATGCCAGGAATTCAGCCCTGTGTCCTTCACAGACCACTGGAAAGGTCTTTGTTAAACTCCCAGTCTGGTCCATTGGACCAGGTGATTTTCTTCCATTTCTCTATAAACCAAGGGAATCTCTGCCAGCTGCCATAGTTCCTGTGATTTTCCAGAGCCACAATGAGGATCAGCAGGGCTGGTTCCATCCTCATTAGGATCGTGTATGGGGAAGACACAGCAGGTTAAATATCACACTCCCGACTTTCAAGTTGTACCTTAATCCCCTTCTGTGCCATATGAAACAAAAAATTCCGTGTGAGGATGGGAAAGGGGAAGGTGTCTCTCTCTGTTCATTTTGAGAACATTTGCAAAACGCCAAGCTCCTCCTTTGCCCCTCAAATACAATGAATTCAAAGAAGATCATCCTAAAAGACATCTTGTAATTTGTTTTATCTATTTACAAAAGGATTTGTTTTTCTCTCTGACTTTGAGTTATTCATAAGATGTTCATTTACATGGCTATCTGCATATAAATATTACCACTGGAGAGCAGCACAGTGGAGAGTGAATATAGATTTCTGAGCCTTATCATTTTACGTCTTTCATATCAGGTGCTCATTTAGACAGAATTCATTGTATATTATTCTCCTGTGACAACATTAACCGGCTTCCAACTTTCCAGTGCTTGTTATCATTTCCAGAGTGTAAAAACCTCAAGGACTTAAAAGGACAGACAGGAAAGTTTGCAGAACATTTCATTAATTTGTGGGAAATTCTACTTACTGTCATGTCTTTGCTGTGAGGACTGAGAACATCTGCCAAATATAGAACCACTTTCGTCCCTCACAGTCTGGCTCCTCTTCTGTTTGACATTGAGGGACTCACCCTTAACTCACATTGCTTCAGCCTGAAGATGCAACACTGTGTATAAACCTAAAGCTTAAATTTCAATTTGTGTTGGAATGTCAGTCATCAGATAAATCCAGACCCTGAGGAAAGTGAATAATAAATAGCTGTGTGGGCCAAGAGAGAATAGAAAGTGCCAGCAATAACTCCTTTTTAATCTATCCTCAGTCCTATAATGCTCTGGCTGTTATTTCTAGTGGACTCTCCTGTTTCTTGTAGCCAGAGTGACAGCAAATCAGACTCAAGGGTGGTAATGGCTCAATCTTTCATCTGTCTGAGGGGATGGGAGATTTCTTTTGTCTCAGAAAAGCATTC
Source organism: Polioptila caerulea (assembly GCA_013397295.1). Lineage (NCBI taxonomy): Eukaryota > Metazoa > Chordata > Aves > Passeriformes > Certhiidae > Polioptila > Polioptila caerulea. Next base: position 107,340 of record VYXF01001438.1, read on the forward strand.
AAATATATAGGTGACACTTGTCCAACTGTCATAATAAGTTCTGGGGTTTGTCAAACTGACGTGGTGATACCACAGAACCTCTCTTGGGCTGGCTCATCATCTCCCCATTGCATTTCAAGCCTCTGTTTGGGTCCCCAAAGACAAATGAAATCTAAAATTACAGTAGGGAATCAGAAGTTACAACCATTGCCTTGATAAGGACACACACACATCCCCCTTTCATTTGGGTAGCACCAGCCTAATTTATGCAGCAAACCATTTGAAAAGCATCTGCCACTAACCATAAACAGTATTGCACTGTGCAAATTCAGAGAAAAAATACCAGAACACAGCCCTCCAAAATAGCTACAGGAGGATCCAGAGAAATCTGGACACCTTTGCTGTACTTGGGAACATTTTCCACAGGTTGCCCTGGAATAGCTGGACCCTACACCACAATGTGAATGTGGAATGGTTGACACACAGGATCAATGTAAAACCATTGCCAATGCTACTGGAAATTGTTTGACAAAGTCTTTTGCAACCCATTTTTTCCTGTGGCAGAACATACTATAACATCACCATTTTCTGTTCAATTTCATTAAAATAAGTGAATTGCACCATTCTCAGCAATTCTGTTCATGCTTCAGCACTGCCCTGATCCTCTGTGCTCTGTTAGGTTTGAGCCTAAGAGAGCTGTTATTTTAAGAATAATTTTATTACAAAAACACCTCTGGACTAATAATGTTCTTTTATCCATTTCATGGCACTCAGAGATTTTTACCTATGGCTTGTTGATTAAATGTGATCAGGGATGTTGAACTATAATATCTCCTTTAGAGTTCATTGCAATAAGAACAATGCAAATATGTGCTTAAGGTGTCCCAGCCAGTGAATTACGGGTGTGCTAGGCTGTAATGTCTTCTTTAAAGTGATAAAGAGAGTGAGAGAATTAGCAGGAGCTGTGAACTTTAAGAGAAAAGCAGCTATATCAGTGTCATAGCAGAGTTAATTCAACAACAAGGAAGGTGCCTGGATTCTTTTTAATTTTCTCTGCTCTTTCCAGTGCTCTTTAAAAAAAAGGAAAATAAATTCACCATCTCTTTTGGCATTGCCTCCCTGTCTCTGCTGACATTAGAGAGACCTTTTGGATGAAGCTCCGAGTTTGTGCCTCATTTTCCAACTCTTAACACTGAAGTGTTCATCTACGGTAAGTCCAGAAAAATCCCACTGCAAATTGGTGAACATGCTCGAGACAGACCCCGAGCATGTTTTCAGTTCAAAAACATCAATTTAGACTTTGAGCTAGTAACTTCAGAAAAAAAGGAACTGTCTCAGAGATAAAACCCATGATCTGACCTATTATTTCCTACAGCATCCAGGTGCTGCAGAGGCAGACACAAATCGACTCATCTGACTAGAACTCAGTAAGAATTTCCCCACACTGCTCCTTTCAAGTTTCTTCTATTAGCAATAGGTATATGACCAGAAATAAAGTTTTAACTGTTTTCCAGCTCTCTGATTCCCCTAATTTCACATAGCACTACTGAGTTTTCCAAAACCCGTGGAACAGGTATAATTTTTTATAAAACACATTATGTTTTAAATGGTGGGGAGTTAGACAATAAAAATACACTTCTGAGCTTGTTCTCCCCATAAGATACTTACTCTGAAGGAACACACCTTTAAGTAACACTTGCATAATAAAAATCTCAGAACAAGCTAGAAATGCCACAAAGAGGAAAAAATAGGAAAAAATACCAGGGTCAGTCTTCCCTCAAACACTGCAAGAAGTTTTTTACAAATCTGAGCAGCTGTGAGAGGGAGGTGGAAGCAATTTTGAGCAGGGCAAGTCCCTTTAACAGACTGGGAATGGCAAGGGCTCTTTAATTACAATCCTTCATGAGCAACTGTAAAAAGCAGCGATTACCTGGCTTACTCTGAATAAATTCAGTGTAATTAATGAATGTTCAAGCTCTAATTATGGCAAAATCACAGCAAATGAATTCCAGACAACGGAGTGTATTTCTGGCATGTTTTCAGAATGATCAGCTCACTTTTATTACAGTTATTCCCTCTGTTCTTATGGATGGTTTGAATTCACAGCCATCAGTTTTGACTGATTTGGCTAAAAGAATGAAGAATCAGGTCTGAGGCTGTAACACCAGAATATCTGAATGCAACTGAGCACTTCCATCTGCTCACATATGACTTGTCTTAGCAGACATATGGTCGCCCCCGGATGCCTGTCCAGGTCAGCAAATGTAGGTGGGTGCTCAAATTCAACAGCTACCAGCCTAACACACTCAATAATAACAAGTCAAAGATGAGTAATAGACCAAAGTCCTGCTCCTTCCCCACAGATTTTTGCATCTCTGGTCATGTTAAAGAGATTTCTACTTCCCTTGGGGCCCACATCTACAATTTTACTCTAAAAATCTGGGAAGGACTGGCCTTGTGTTTTAAAATACTGACAGGTCCCTTTCATAGCTTAAAAATTGGGACATTCATCCTGAGAATGAGGCTGTCACAATGAACATTGTATTGACACAAAACAGTATATTACATGATCCTTCAAGTGTCTGTCAACAGATTTTGGTTTCAATTTTCCAATAGAGACAAGGAAAAAAGCACTGGAAGGCTCTGGGCCTAGTCCCTACCAACAAAGCAAGGGAAAAGTTTGGAAAGATCCATTCAGATCTTTGCTCTGACATCACCATATCACCTTCCCACGAGCTACATCTGACAGCAAATTAACCAAATGCCACCGACCTTTAAAATGCCAGAATAACATGAATCCTACTCATGTATCTATGAGCAATCTGAACAGATTTTCCCTAGAAAAACCATAACCAACCCCCCTGGACAAGTGTTTTGCTGGCAGATAACACATGAGCAGCTCTTTAAAACATGCTGCGTTAATGCAGGGTCTGACTTTTCCTACATTGCCTACATGAGACTGCTAGGGCCAGCTGTAGCCAATACTGCTTCCTCTTGAAGGAATTTATACACATGGCACAGCTTCCTGAATTCTTTTTATTGACAGTTTCACTTCAGGCTGTGAAGAAGCAGGTGATGAAGCCAGTACAAGATTATTTGGCAGTTTTCTAGTTTACATGTTTGTCCAACTCCTGTATCAGTCTTTTAGCCCACACTTCTGAGCATTCCCACAGGTGCTGGAAAGCACAAAAGGGAGCTTAAGACAAAAAAAAAATCCAAAAAGCCAACAACTAAAGAGATCCCCTCCTTTATGTATATATAAATAGTTAATGATTCCTGGACTTGCAGGAATCCTCCTGCCAGTCTATAGTTTCTGCACTGCTGTGCTTCATTACACTTCTTGCAATCATTCAGCTGCCTAATGATCCCTTATATCAGGTGAAAATGAGTTTTCCCACTCTAACCTGGCTTTCATTAAGGCTTTAATGGGAGCAGGTAATGAATGGGACTGCTCTGAGTTTCCTGCTGTGAAAGAAGGGTTTCTTCAACAGGTCACCCAGCCAAGCAGGAGTGACCACTCTGCTGTGCTGTGGTGAGAGCAGAGTTTAAGGAAGGAGAATCTCCCAAGAAAATGAGGGCTGTGGACACCTTAGATCCATCCTGGCATCCTACTCCACTTGTATGGGCAGAGCACCATTCATGCCAGCCAAGGATCTCAGTGGAGCTGAGGGCTTTTGTGTGAAACAGCCCAGCTAAAACCATCAGCAGAACTGTTAGCCTGTAACAAGCCAACAGATTTATTCAACAGCAGGAGACAGCACAAGGATGCTCAGATTTATCGCTCCAAATACCATCATTATTTAGTGTGCAGAGAGCCTTCTAGTCTCACAGTTAGCAAAACAAAATTACAAATTAATGGCCATATATTTCTCACCATGTCCTGGATCTATCATCCCATTTCCCTGTGTTGTAATTTTATTTTGGTACTTAGCATATGGGGCTCAGGAAAAGGGCAAACTTAGAAATTACACATATTTGATCCACGTTCTCCCACATAGATTTTTCACTGTGTGTTAATTCATTGAAGGAATAGATTTCTTTTTTTAAGAATCAGCAATATTGAAGGAACAAGAGGACATTTTAGTTGTACCTTGCAGTCTAAGTTACTTTCTTACCCCTTCAGATAAGCCTTGGATTTGAAGAGGAAGGAACAGCCCCTGCATGTATTGGGAAAAGGCAGCAATCCCAGCTGGGTAGAAGTGAAGGTTACACAAAAAATCTCCCATGGATGGAAGTTTGCCTTCCTTCAGGAGCCCATGGCTACAAGGTAACGGAGGAAAGCTGGGTCAAATTTAACAAATATAAATGTATCACAATACATTTAATTAATGCCAACACTTTAATTTGGTTCAATTAAGATTCAAAGTTTAGGCTCCAAATCCCTCTGATGACAGGAATGTAATGGAGAATGAGAAGTAAAATCCCCAGTTCTATCCAGACTCATATTTTCCTCTCAAAGCTGCCACCACTGAAAACATTGGAAATCCATCTTAAGAGTAGCTTTCAAAGGTTCAGCTAAACCAGTTTTTTTTGAAGATAAAAAGTCTGATCTCAGTCATCTTTAAATAAAGACAAACTTTCCAAAGCCAATGGAATTACACATTAGAAAAACTGAGATAAGAAAGGTGATTTGCTTTAAAAACCATTCCCTCTAAAGGTCCACAGCATGTGCCAGAGATCTTAGTAAGTAGCCTTTGGCAATTAATTCCCTGCAGATGGCTTACAGGGTTTCAAACCCCACCCTTCCCTGGGCTCACTCACAGGAATTTTGTCTATAAACTACACATGAGCAAGGGCTTCTTGTACTAAGAGTAGGCTGTGGTGGAGTTTCAAGAGTGGAAATGAGGTGACACACAGAAAACTTTGCCTTTAAATCCAAGGGTGATGCTTGAGACAACCACGAGGAGAGAACCACCTCTCTGCCTGTCATAAAGAGTCTAAATAAAGATGGCTCTTGGCTATTTGAAGAGCAAATACCTCTTTTTGGTTTGTCAGAAATTAAGAGAACTGCGAGAAAACCTGTGTCTCGCTAGAAAAAGTGCAAGAGGGACATTTCACAAGATTATTCAAGGAGTGCATGGTACAGGGAGTGCAATCCTATGGCAGGGATGCTTTCAGCCTCCTCTATAGCCATCAAAAGGGAAAGTATCAGCTAGACTGAGCCTGTAACTCTGTAAATAGTGTTCATTCCTACAGCTCAAGCAGTCTGAACCCGAGACCAGCTGCACCAGAGCTGGAGGAAGATCTGCTTTGCCCAGGATCCCCATTTGGGCAGTGGCTGCACACAGCAGAGCTGCAGATGGCTCATTACAGCTGTGATGGCTCCTCAGGTTGCTCCAGCTCGGGGATGTAGTGATAAATCAGGCAAGATTCCATTTTCTTCATGCAGAAAAGACGATTCTTTATTCACACAATTCATTTATATATAGTTTTCACAGACCTTGTGTTGAACTCCAATTGGTTAAGGGTTTTCTTGCCAATTATTCTATTGGTTTGTAAAAGGTACTTTTCTTGTCCATCAAATCTCTCTATTCTTGATGAGTTTACATATTTTTATTCACTGATTCCCATGAGACAGGGAATTGTTTATTGTAGGTGCAGTTTTTCACCCAGGAATAGTCTGTTTTGTTAACAAACTCTCATTCCCAAGATTGTTTTCACATGGGAACTTGCAAACAACTGCACTTAGAAGTGACAGGAAGCTATGAATTTAGCAGAGCAAGGCCTGACTTTATGAGGCCTTTCTTTTATAAGCCTTCTACCTGTCGTGACAGGGGAGCCATGGTATTTCCAGAGGCTGATGAGCACCGACCTCCAGGGATGGATGCACTAATCATTGGCCAGTGGAAAATGCCTAGGGANCTGCAGTTTTTCACCCAGTAATAGTCTGTTTTGTTAACAAACTCTCATTCCCAAGATTGTTTTCACATGGGAACTTGCAAACTACTTAACTGCACTTAGAAGTGACCTGAAGCTATGAATTTAGCAGAGCAAGGCCTGACTTTATGAGGCCTTTCTTTTATAAGCCTTCTACCTGTCGTGACAGGGGAGCCATGGTATTTCCAGAGGCTGATGAGCACCGACCTCCAGGGATGGATGCACTAATCATTGGCCAGTGGAAAATGCCTAGGGAAGAGCATATGGACACCAGAAGCATGAAGCATTCCCTGTTCCACTCCTTCAGGAGTCTGGAGGATCTTCTGGTATCTTTTGTTTCCCACAGTTCAGGCTGGATTATTCTTCTAGAAACTCGTGCAGGGCTCAGGTTTAACCGAACACATAAAGCACAGGCGATTCACACCCAACATTTGCCTTTTGCTGTGAATCTCTTTAAAAATGCTGAGTCCTGCAGTGGAAAGGCTGTCACAGAGCTGTCCCTGCTCCTGCTGCAGCTTTCAGGCTGCCGTGTGCTGCCAGCCAAGGCTGTCAATAGATGTCACACTTGTGCTTTTGTTCCTGTCTCCGGGAGCACATGATGCCAAGGCAGTGCAGGGAAAGCAGCATGACACAAATTACTTGAATGCACTGCCTTTATGTAATAAAACCAAATCTGGGAGAGATTTGATCTTCTGTAGGTTTTACCGTGTGCATTCCCAGAAAGTACTGAACAGATCAAGGGGGAGAGGGAGGAGTGACAGCAGGGATCTTCTCTTACAAGGCAAAAGTTCATTTTGCCCTATAGGTTACTAGTTCATAACTGTACAGCTACTTGCTTTGGAGAGCAAATGAATTTTAAACGAATTTTTGTGTTCTATGGCTAAATGCCTTTTTTTTTTTTTTTTTTTTTTTGTGTGTAATAAATGCAAGGCTGGGGGAAGCCAAACTTTGTGTTGCATGAACAAATAGCAAAAGATGAAGATATTTGCACTACTTTTTTTCAAGCAGAGAAATACAGAAAAACAGCCCCATTTAATGCCTTAGAACAATAAAAACACATGGGGTCTGACTACAGGTGTTCTAATTTTAAATCTATACACAGATCTGCAAAGGCTTACAGCATGATTCAAGGAAGAAAACCTAGGAAAGGCTTTTTCCTGACCTGTACCTTTCGCAAATAGTCGTGTTAGAAAACCAGAAAAATGTATTTAGTCTTATTTTATATTTGGAAACAAAACAAAACCAAAAAAAAACCAAAAAAACAAGGAGTTCCTTTTCTACATATCTGTCGATGCATATAAATCAACTGGGCATGCAGATGAAAGTCAGTGTTAGCAAGAATTTGCAAGACAAGGAAAAAACATTGGGTTTTAAATTGTCCAGTGAGTATTTGTGGAATTTCAGATGGCAGTGTGATTGCTGAATGCTGGAGTGTGCACTGGTGGTTTGATGGCTGCTGTTGCTGGAAGGAGATGCAGTGGGGAGCTCTGGGAGCTCTTTGCAGCAGGAAGGGATGGCTCTGCTGGCCAGCATTCATCATGAATCCTTTTGCTGCAGCGTTCCTTGCTCTGTCTGGAAATCCAAAGCCCTGTGCCATTGCAGTGGCTCACACCACTGGGCACAGACACTGATTCCAGTGGGGCTCTGCTCAGTCACAGCAAATCCCAGGGCTCCAGCTGCAGTGGCTGCAGTGCTCATCACTTTTTAATGAGCCAAATTCAGCTACCGAAACACTTCAGTGTAACTTTATTCCATAGGCTGAGTGAGGAATGCCTGACTTTTATGTCAAGAGAGATGTGCACTATACTGTAAATCCTTTCAGAAACAGAACCAGGCAAAAACGTTTCATCTGCTAAAACAGTTTTGAAATCTGGTTTTGAGGAAACTACGAAGTTTTCCTCAACACAACAGTCTTGGCCAGTTTTGTTCCTTATCAAACAATTCCTTTGGGCAGTAAAGCTCCTGGAAAGTTAACTGAACTAATTTCTGATTTGCACTCATCAATAGGCTCATTCATTTAGATTAACAATGAATAATTCATCATTACTAGCAGCAACATCGTGTGCAAACCAGGAAAAATTCAGCTTGACTTTCAGGCCCCAGGATGAATGCTGGTGGGAATGAGTGAGAAATCAGAAGAACTGCCAGTTATGTGGTCTTAGACCTAGAAAAAGCTCAAATTACATTTTTCTATGCAAGATATTCCACACAAGAAATGGCACAGAAGCCAAATTTAACAGAAAGAGAAGACAGTAATTTATACCAGGATCCAGGAAACATCAGGTACTTTGAATCTTAGTAAGCTCAATATTTTTGAAGCTAATGGATTTTTCAAAGAAGAAACAAAGACCCTCCTTTATGAAACTTCAGAATATGAGTATAGCCCTCACACACCTCCAAATGATAAATATATGTCCCTGAAATAGCATCTTCTTAGGCTTAATTTATTTTCTTTAGCCCCATGAAGGCCTTTCAAATTTATACACTTCAGCTTTTAGGACTAATAAATTACTTTCTTTGGCCTCAAGAAGGTCTTCTTCATTTATTTTTCAACCTCCTTTGGAGTGAACCTTAAGTGAAGCATGTTGCAGCACTGCCTACGTGATAGGGATAAAATAGGTAAGGGCAGTGATCAGCAGGAAAAAGAGGGAGACCCAGTATCTTTATGAATTTACCACTGTCTCCTTACATCATCACACATTTAACACAATCTGCAATCACACAAAGCATGTTTCTTTTTCCAGAAAGGGAATCTAGTTTCAGGCAAGTTTTTACAGGCAACAGGAAAGGGCAGAAGCTGGAAAATGGAAAGAATGAAGCAGTGATTTCTTTTCCAGGGCTTCCTCTGCCTCCCAGGCTACTCATGGAACAGCTGGTCCTGTCTTTTATTGGGTTCTTTCTCCCTTCTCTTTCTTATAAGAGTAACCTGTGAGTTCCTGGTTGCCAAATCCCTAGAAAACTTAGGAGTAGAGATTTATTTGCCTTTACTGCTATGGTTTAGATTAAACTGTTCTGTTTGGAAAAGTAAAATTAAATAAAACAAAAACTAAACAGAAGGACAAGGAGTAAAATCAGTCATGCTGGACACAGTTAAGACACCATTTATAAATCTAGAGGTATTTATGGGATCAAGGTTCTTTACAAAGAAAAGTCCATTAATTTATCAAATCAAAGAGTATTCCTTCCTTTCCAGAGATGCCATTAAAAGATATTATTGAAAGAATATAAGGCACCAGGGCAGAATATTTTACAGTCTAATGGGGTAAATTTTGATGTCTCTTTCATGTTGACAACTCTCAAACTTGGTGGAAATTCTACCTTTATTAAAAATTGCATAAGGATTAGATCATGTGGCTTAAGGTCACTGTAAGCTATTACATAGATGCATTTCTAATGGAAGGTGCATAATGAAGTTACAAACTCTTAATTCTCTCTCTGTCAGTCAGACAGCAATATGATATCAATGTTCCAGACAACAAAAGAAAAAAAAAAAAAGAAAAATAATGTATAGAAATGCCAGTAACTCTGCTTTGAATTCTCGACACTTCAACCCACCCTAGTCAAACTCAAAAACCAGAGTAAAGGCTGGATGGGTGAGGAGGAGGCCTGAGGAAGTGCAGAGCTGTGCTCCAAGGAACAGCAGAGCTGGGAAGGCAGCTGGAGTTTCCAAAAGGAGCCCCAGGAGAAAACCTGGCTCCACTCCCTGGCTCCAACCCCACTTGTGAATGATGCAGCCTTTTCAAAACAGACTAATAAAAGCATTATTGCTGTTGCTCCATCTCTGCTTATGGATTAGGAAGTCTTTATTTTAAGAGATCTTTTCTTCCTAATCTATACTTTGTTCCAATTATAAATTATTTTACCAGCAGTTTTCTTTCTTTGTTTCCTCTCCTCAAAGCACAATTAGAGAATAATTGTTTTCAACTAATAACCACTACTTTTCCATTTAATTCTTTTTTAACACTAGTGGTGTCTCCCAGCTGACTCACTCTGCATTAGATGAGGGTTTAGAAGCACTACAAAACAGAGAAACAGCTGTTTCTTTGAGCATTATGAGTTTTATTAATCCCTTCTTGCCTATAAAACATAATCATCCCCTTTATTTCCAGAGGTACTACATACACTTTCCAAATAACCAACAATCAGGAGAAAAAGGTTTCCAACCCTTCTATAAAAAACCTTTTTAGAACATAACATATATATGACCCTGCAGAGTGCATGCTCCATGCTCCTTCTGATTTCTCTTTGGTTAGTTAATAAATCAGAGTACTCAACAAAAATTAACATGTCTAAAAGCTGGGCTTTAGTAAAATCTCTTTTTGATTAACACCTTAGTAAGAGTTCTTATCCACAGCAAACAGGAAGATGTTCATGGATTATACTGAAAAAGATTATTTCATGGTGGGAAAACTTATTTTAAAAAAATATCACTGAGGTTTTTGCTCCAGGCTAGAGTACCATCTCACAGAACTGCTTCCCTGCACTTTTGATCCCTGTTTTGAGCCTTCACCCCATCCCTTCCCCTGCTCCTTTCCCTCCCTCTCACTATTACAGGACCTTTGAAGCAACTGCAGCATCTCTGAAGCAATCCCTGCCAGACACCAAATGGGTTTTCTACGTGCATGAACAGATTCTTTTATTACTTTTTCATTTTGTAAGCCTCCAAAGCAATACCCATATTTTTTACTCACCACCTGAATAAGATGCTAAATGCTCTATGTTTGTGCTGGGAGGAAGTCATAGGAGGGAAGTGGGAGAGGGAACTTGTATGTGCTTTGTGGAACAGAAAACCTTCCCAAGGCAGCAGAGGGAAGCTCCTGGGAGAAAGATTCGGCTTTGCTGGAGGTGAATTTTTTATTTATTTGGATAATTTTGTTGTAGATGCTTTACTAACCAAAAAAATCCAAAAAACCCAACAAATCCTGCCCCTCAATTTGGCCATGCTCGGGTGCTGCTCCCAAAGGAGGAGCACTGTGGGTCTGGCCAGGAGCAAGGACTTCTAGGGGGGTGTCACCAGCTCCCTGTCACAATTTCTGGCCACTCTCCTCCCAGCAAAAGCACAAAATCCAAGACACTAAAGCTCCCTGCAACAGATCATGAAAATAAATAAACCTTCCTAAGGGCAGCAGCCTTTTCTAGCAGTAAACAACTACAGCCTGTGACTTGCAGCATGTTGGAACAAATTCCATTAAGGGAAAGTTTCATGAATTCAAAAGAGAAATCTATTGTTATTCCATCCAAATTTTCTCTGTTGCTGATGCCCTGAGCTGAAGCAGAGATTTGTGAATAAAGAAACCAAAGATGCCTCTGTTTGTTTACAAGACTTCAGGAGCCAAAAGGATCTATTCAGACTAAATTGCTGAGAGGAGAGGAATATATTGGCTGGGGAGTTTGTGTTTGGAGCCCAGGCACAGGTGAGGATGAGATGCTGAGAGATGGGCTGGCATAACTCAGCTCTGTAACCACGTGGGGTGAACCCACTGGGGAATTTTTCCTTTTCCCTGATAGCACAGTAATTTATTCATTCACCTTTGCTGCTCAAATGACCTGTTTTATCCCTTTGGAACAGAAATCTGGTCTCTTGCTGTGCAGTCAAATTGGCCCAAACAGGAATAAATTCCTTATGATTTCACTTTACAGATTATATTTCATAAGCTCGTTATTTATTAGAAGTAACTAGGAAACAATTATTCTCATACTGTCACCTATTTCTACACTGCCAATTTTTAAACAAACTGACTTGAAAAACCAGACCCGGTAAAATGAAACATAATGAATAAGCAAATTGAAAGTAAGTAATTTCTATGAACAGGTGCTCCTATCTGTCTCATTTTATATTTATTGATTTTACACACACTATTTATCATCTTACTAGAAAATGCACACTTTGCCTTTTAGGGGAAAAAAAATAATGTGAAAATTCAGATGACTTTACAGAAAGTCAATTAATGAATTAAAAAGTTGTTGCAAGGAAATCTCTATTCCACCACACCATAGTTTCCAAAGCACAAAAAAGCCCTATTAGGACTGAATTTAATATCTTTATAAATATTCATATATGGTATTAGTCTTGGTGTCATGCTGCCAAAATTGCTAAATCTCCTGTTGCAGCTGGTCAGAAAGTGAGAGAAGGTGTGACCACGAACCATTTAATAACATGTTCTGACAAAGAGCAGATCCAAGGATTGAAGGACCAAGGAAATTAATGCTGTGTCTGGGTTTCATCCTGGTAGCATAAATGTATGGTAAATACATGCATTTAAATGCAAATAGAGTGGGAGAAGCTTTCCTGGGTTCTGGCAGGAGATAATTCTGATGACACCACGCAGTGCATCCACCACCCTCATGGCCGTGGCTCTGTCTCAGCCTCACTTTGCCTTCTTCCCACAGTGCCAGCAGCACTAAAACATCAATAAGAAATGCAAGAGGGGAAAACCACCCTACACCATCATAGCATAGCATAATAGTTGGTCCTATTAATTTGGAAATGAATTGCAGAAGTTTTAGACTTTCACATAAGCCATGCAGAGAAAGGTCACAACCCAAGAGTGTTTTGAATGTGTAAAAATTTTAGTCATTCTAATGATGTATTTGGTTTTTTTCATTTTTAAATTAAACAAAATCTCACATTTATCTTTTATCTCTGTGAAGCAGAGCCTACACCCAGGAATAGCTGCAAATGGAAGTTTAATGAAAAAAAAGAGATACTTTATGGAGATCAGCATGACACTTATTCAGAATCATGGCTATTTTTAAATAATTTATATTCAAGGTACAGTAAAATGACCAGCTTTACATGAGGTCATTAGATGTAACATAAAGAAAGAAAAATAGCTATAGAAAAACACAGCAGCAATGTCTCCAGAAAGTAGGCTAAGCAGCTCTTTGAAGAACATAATGTGTATTATATTACATTAAGGATACATGCCAATCAATTACTTCTGTTCTGAGGGCATGTTACCAGTTGGAAGGGTTTAAAATTAGAAATCTTTTCTGTCATGCTGGGCTTTTAAAGAGAGTGCTCCATGGGATACAGAGGTGGCCTTAAACCCCAGCAAACAGGAAGCCCAGTCCCTGGTAAACAATGTGGATAAAAGCTGGATGTGCTGCTGTATGAAACATTAGAGGCAGCATTAGTTCTACAGCATCTGAACTTTGGAGTAGTTCAATACAAGAGGAAATTCTTGGAAAATCCAAACAAATTGAAGAGGGAGATTACTCATCCCTCAATCTCAATTTAACGGGAATCTCAAGAGAAATCACTGTGACCATTCTCCTGTGAGAGGTAACAGACCTGTAGGACAATATCTTTTGCTAATGGATCATCTATTTAACAACATAAAGGAGGTTTGTCTTATGAGGAGACAAACTCCCACACAGCGAGATTGATATCCAATGTCAATCACTTAACAAAATGTTACCGGAATGGTTTGTGTTTATTTTTCCCTTTACGGGACAGTTAAACATCATTAGAGCTCTGCCCGCAGGCAGAGTATGCAACAAAATTAGCCTCAACAGAGCCAACTTGTCAGGCAGACACTGATTACACAACATAAAATTAAAGGCATCCACAAACCTTGAGATTTTATTCAGTTACAAGTCCATATTTCAGAACTGAGGCAAGAATTTATGCTGATGTCTGGTGACATCACTGGACAAATGAAAATAAAAAAGAAATGTTCCTCTCTCCCTGGGATAGTGTTTAGGTTGTGTTGCTACTCGTCTCTTTTTTTTATTCATCAAATGACTGGTGGGACTTCACCATGGACAAGAGCTTCATTATTCCCCCCATGATCACAATGCAATGAGCATGGGTGTGGTTATTGCTCATTCCTGTCACTGTCCCTTTCTCTCATGTAATGGCTTTTCCTAAAAAAAAAAAATGACCACTCAGTGCTGATGCTTCACTCTCTCCTTCCTGTTCCCGTTTCTGAGCCATCCTGAGAATTCCCATCAAACATAATTCTTCCTGCTCTAACAGTGTCACTGTAGCACAGAAGAGACAGACACTGCTGGCTCTTACCTGGATACTCCAACAGACAGCTCAGATTTATTTTCTTGGCGTCTGTAAAATTATCCCACAAGCTGGCAATAAGGGAGTCCTGATAGGATGAACACATCTGTTTGCCAGTCTGGTTCTTGCCAATGCAAGTGCATGATTACTGCTCTAGAAACATCTCAGACAGGGGAGATTTGGCACCTCTTCCTCTCCTTCACAGCACAGCAGTTTTTCCTGCAGCAGCAAAGCTGTGCTCACCCGGGCCATAGTGGCTGCACACCAGGGTTTATGCTCTCTGCATTTTATGAGCACAAGGCAGAAGAGGGCTGGTGTCAAGAGATAAAGTGCTTGTCCTGCATAAATTACCACATTTAGATGCCTAATAGTGGCAGAACTTTCTCTAGAATTGATGTCTTAAAACTAAAAGCCAGCACAGAGCTACAGAGAAACAAGATTCCCTGCCAGTGCTGCAACATCAAGTTATGGAGATTAAAGAACAAGACTCAGAAGCCAGAAAAGACTTTGTTCTGCTCTATTAGTTCCAAATTCACTGTTTTCCTTGATTCAATGTGACATAACTGCTAATGACCATCATGAGGGATGTGACATGGCATTTGATGGTACATAATTTTGAAACTGCTGCAGGAATTATGCCATGTACTACAGTTTAAGATGATCATTTTTTTTTTTACGACACAGAGCAATTTCTTCAGAGCTCATTCCCTCAAGCCACAGCTGGAGCTAATTGCAGTAGTTTAATCCTACAGAGCTCAAACCCACAGCAAGACAGACTTCAGAAAGTCTCAGAAAAGGAAAGACATGCTAAAACAGAGGCAACCTACCTGTTGGTCAAGAAATCTGTACAAGGGTGAGGTCAACCATATTTTCTTTGCAGCATTACAGTGACAGATGACTCTCTATGTTATTGCTTTTCTGGGCAACTTGTTCTCTTCACTCAACCTCCTGTGTTGCTGAAGATGCCAGAGCAATTCCTTTACAGTCCTAACAAATGTTTTACCCATGTTAAGCTGTTAAACAAAGGAATGATAAAAGGTTTTGTTTGGTTTTTTTTTTACAAAATTCTTCAGTGAATTTGTCTATTTGTTTAAATTATTAGAGCTGAAGTCAGCAATTTTAAAGTTTCTATTAATATGATTATTTCCATCTGAAAACGTGATATTTGGATAACTATTAAATAAAACTAAATTAAGTCCAACAGGAGATGAAACTCTACCCTGTATGAAACACATAATTCAAGAACAATCTCTTCACAAAGATATTCACCATCTCAAGTTTGTTACAGAGTTCCACAAAAATAGTTATTGAAACTTCACAACCCCTGCTCCATTTATCTGATTCCAAAAAATCCACAGAAGCATGAGAACCCCACTAAGGCCCAAGACTGAGTCAGTATATAAATACCAATTTTTCTAAACTATTACACAGATCCTCTTTTCATTGATACTTTTTATTTTCTCCTGCTCTTCCCCCACATTGCAGCTCTTACCCCTGTCTCAGGACGATTTGATTTGTAACTCTAGGAAACAGTACAGCACTGTGATTTATATGCTCTCACTCCACACGTGTGTAAGGATCAGCATTCATTTGGAGCTCGTTAGGGCTCATTTGTTTTAAATTACAGGCTCATGACACACACCTCTGCAGCACTTTGAAGACAGAGCTGGTGTCACTCACATGCCTGGGGCTCAGGAGTCTGGATGGCTGCAAATAATGTTGTGAATAAAGTGTGACTGCATCCAAGCTGGCTGAGTTTAAAATTGTAATGCACCTCTAATGTATCTTTTATTCTGCCTTTTCAGTACACACCTTGGACCCATCTGCAGCCCTTAAATCCCTCCTACACAAGGAGGGTGAGTGGTCTAAATGGGTCTGTAGTGGTGTCAGGGACTCTCAATTAAGGCAAAATAACTTCTCCCACTTTACCTATCACCTCTGATGTGGGTGCTGAACGCTTGTAAATCTCCTCTCAGGGGGCTCTATCATGTGCCTTCTATTTAATCTTCTTTGTGAAACTTTCCCTTTCCTTTGAAGGTAACTGAGATTCATCTCATTTGCCTGGTCTTTGCACCTCAATGCAGAAATTGATTCTTGAGATAAGATGGTTGGATAATGATCACAAATAGCTTCCAAGGGCTTATTTGGCCTTAAAATAACTTTTTAAGGTATTTTCTGCCTGCCTGGTATAGAAATTTCCAATGGCACACATAACACATAGAACTGCAAATTCTCCATGCACGGTTTCAAGAATAGGTTTTTAAAGCATCAGTGCTATTAAAAATCTTTATCAAGCACGGTAGGAATTGTAAAAATGATGCAGGAACAGAATCTCCATCACCAGGTACCAACATCCCCTGCACTGTCAGTTGAACTGTGACTGGAGGGTAGGTTTGGCAGGCACCGAGTAAAAGTCACTTGATTAAAACCGTGAAAAATGTTTTGTGCTTCCTCAGATTACATCTTGTAGCAACTTACTGCTTGTTTCCTTTTCAGGATTTAAGCAGTCCTTGGGGATCCAACCACTTGAAACAATATATAACCATAAGCTTCATTGCTATGAGAGCTTTTCACTGCACCAGGAGTTAATTCAGCACATCTAAAAGTTTCCCTGACCCTCACAATGTGGAACAGGGGGATCCCAGTTCCCTGACATGAGAGGTGACTGTCCTGGTGGGGTTTTTAATACAAAAAAGCCCCTTGCTCCCATCTGGCTGACCTAAGGATGTGAGAGAGCTTGGTTAGCACAGCTAAGACCAAAGCTGTGAGTCTGGCAGACATTTTCAGAGCATGTGGGGATCAGTGGTGCTTTCTCTGAAATTGCTCTTTTCAGTTCAGCAGGAGAGGACAAGGGAGCCAGTGAAGGAAAAGGAACAGGTAGGGGGATGCTGAGTCAGGCTTAGGGGGAAAAAATTCAAACTCAGTGCATGGGAGGGAGAGTGAAGAACATTAAAGGTATCTGGAAAACATTCTGGTTTAGTTTCAAGGACTTAACTGCATTTTAAGTAAGAGAGAAGGACATTTCAAAATGAGAAGGTATAAGAAAGACTATCCAAAGATTTTGTGGAGTGTACTAAATTTTGCTGCTACTGCTGTGTTTTCCAATAAGAAGATTTCATCAGAATTGATCCAATGTTGTGAGACATTTTGATGCCCCTGGATCCACAAACAGAAGTGCTTCACCTGAAACTGCTTCCATGCACTACGCTCTTGTTATCTGAGATGCTGCAATGCCCAAAAGAACGAGGCTTTTATTCCTTTGCAGTTCTTCCCATTTGGCTCTGAATGATTTCAATGTGATAGAGAGATAGAGAGAGAGATAGAGAGATAGAAAATGCATCTCCTGCTCCATGTCAATAAGGATTCATGACAGGGAGACTCCAGTGCCACTTGCTTTATCTGAACCTACAGTAATTACTACAGCAAGTGTGCTGGCCTGCACTTATCGTGTTTGGGAACATATCTATTCAAAGGGGAACAAACAACAGTCACCCCTCCTAATGAACACAATCAATCACAGCACACACACGCCACAGCCAAGGCCAAAGTGTTAAGACATGCATTTCTTGTAGCCCTGCAGAAAAGGAGCCTCCAACAGAGGCAGAGCAGAAATACTGGAGGAAAATACCATAGCAAAACAAATATCAAACTAAAATCAAAAATTGTGGAATGTGTTGCAAAATTAGAGGGCTGCTGTCCTTGTGACAGCTTTCTGAGGCATGAGCTTTGGTGGAAAGACAGGATGAAAGGGGAAGCAGGGAAATGGAGATATCTAATTCTGCCTGCACTGAGCATACCTGTCTTTTAATTTCTCCATGTCACTTTCATGTTCAATAGCTAAAAATATATTAGTGAAATATCTTAATTGATCCAAACAGAACATTGTGCCATGGAAGAAAGCTGTGAGAGTGTGGTGCTCTCTCCCTGCTCACATGAATCCCATATTTCTTTCCAAAGTGTCTACTTCTGGTCTCTGTCAAAGTGAGATACTGAAATCTCTCCTCTGAACCAAGAACAGCACTTATGTTCTTACACATTGTCAATCAGGTAAATAGGGATTGAAGTTGAACACATTGGCTGAAGCTGGAAAGAACCAGCAGACTGTTTATGTCCTGCTCCATTTCCCAAAGCAGGTATTAACTGGAGGTTAAGCAAGGCAGTGGAACCTCATTGTCCTCTGCTTTTCCCTTCAAGCTAGGAAAGGAATTGTGAGAAACTACTCTCACTCTTAAAATTTTAAAGGTCTATTAAACCTTAACAAAATACAGAAGGGACTGAATAAGGAAAAATTTCAGCACTGGGAGCACGGAGCTAAACCACCATATACCAAATGGATGCTCTGCCTTTTCAACCCTCAGCCCCTCCCAAAGTCCTGTCAGTCAAATCTTTCTCTGCTGTCCCTTGGTGGAGATCACTTTTTTACAGCTTGACTGGAGGTCAGGTGCTGCCCTGACTATCAAGGCTGTCCAGTGACAACAATGCAAGGGGGAGAGGAAAGAGGACTACGGGGAGAACATACTACAAAAACATAACTACACATCTATAAAACTTCTCTTATCATACCCATAATAGTCATCCCTTAATTGTGAGAGCCCACCATTGCATTACCCACCTGTAACAGAATGAATCTCCTTCTCTCACCACTGCCGCTTGCACACTCCTCCAAGGAGGAGAGGAATGATGGGCTCATCAGGTCACCCAGACATTTGGAGCAAATACAGTTCGTGTTTGAGAGCCCAAATCATCTCCAGCCCTTGCTGATCCAAATTCTCAGCTTCTTTCTGCAAACAACCTGGCACTTCAAAGCTCACAGTCATTCCTCTTCTCCTTAAGTACCCTTAATTACATGTTGTTAATTATGCTTATAAACACAGCCACGTGGCCCAATGCATTTCCCATCATGTTGATATCAATAACCAAGATAAAGAATTTCTTCCCTCTGCTCTCAGCAGCCCCTCCACCACCCAAGCCAGACAAACTTCCACCCCTTCTTTGCAGAAAGTCTCTCTTTGAGACAGTCACATGGCTGTAGACAATACAGAGCCACAAGATCTAACCTGAATCATGTGCAGGCAGGAGGCTTTTGAGGTTTTGGAGATAAAAAATACACCAGGTTCTGGGCTTTACATCACCCTGACCATAATATTAAATTGCCTGTTGACTCTATGCCATCCTACTCCATAAAATATTAACTTATTATGGGAGGAGGGGAATGAGGCTGCTGTCCTCCTGGACATGGATATTCAGAGTGAAGTACTGGTAGTAGGTAGGCTGAAGCTTAGGGCATTATTCCATCTTTGCATTTATTAAAGCAAGAGAGCATTAATTAATTTTAAAGTCTTACCATACCTATTCAATTTGGCCAGTCCTAAGATGTTAAATATAATTAAACAGTTCAAAATATCTTAATGACTTGAGACTGCCAGGAAATTCCGGGAAAAGACTGAAATTTGCAGCTCTCACTCCAAATTTTATGCCATTCAGTAACAAAAATGAAAAATTGCAGTAATCTACATTTAGACATAAGTCTAGTCATTTATTTTCCAATTAAACTGCTTTAATTGGTTTTGCCCAGGGTGATTTTTAAAAAACTTTTAAAATTCTATGATTCACATTGCTGGAATTTTGAAAAAAGAATAGAGCCTGTGCTTGCATGTACATGTGTATATACTCACTTATTCATATATGTGCAGAATGAAAATATAAAATACAAATATATAAACTATATTAGTTTATGTGTGGAGTGGATTTAAACATTTACACATAGGTTCATTCTGAATTTTCATAAGAAAATTTCCTTTGAAAAGGAAACTGACTGATGGGTAGATCCAGTTAGGTTTTGCTTTCTTTCATGGCATGTATTTTAAAGACTGTAGGCAGTTTTAATAACATCAGTATTATTGTAAGACCTAGAAATCCCAGCCAAGGTCATCAACAAGGGGTAAATGTAACTGCACAGGAGGGATTTTATCCCCCAGAAAATGTGTTTATTGCGCCTAGACCTGTACTGGTGTGACCTGAGTTTGATTCATCTCCAATCCAGCACTACCATCCTCATCTCAGCAGGTTCCTGGAGCCCAGTACATTCTGGATAACCTGAGAGTCTCTGATGCCTTAGAAATTTCCAATGCCAGTAAAACAGAAGGCTTTATTGTTGGCTGTGTTGGTTCCTAGAAGTTTGGGACAGGGCTCAGAGTGCCACTGTGCTGCAATCGATGTATGCAAAGTCCTTGTATCCCAACTCAGGGTTTATAAACTGTGTTTGTGTCCAATGCCCACTGTCCTATCAGGCCAAAGCAGTTTGATGGAAACCCAGCCCATTTCATGTCTCATGCCAGAGGGAATGCACGTGGAGCTGGGAGGAAGAAGAATCCAAGTTTGCAAGGAGGAGAAAGTTGGACTCTGCATTCCAAATTAGCATCAACTGCAAATACTTCTGGCTACACGTTTGGTTTTTTTTAACAAGATGACTTTTAAAATCCATCTCTGCTGCCTTTGTCCTACATTCATGAGCTCGCTACACAGATCTCACTGCTATCAAACACCTT
Organism: Polioptila caerulea; assembly: GCA_013397295.1. Lineage (NCBI taxonomy): Eukaryota > Metazoa > Chordata > Aves > Passeriformes > Certhiidae > Polioptila > Polioptila caerulea. The sequence goes on from VYXF01001438.1 coordinate 127,758, forward strand.
AATTCATTTTGGGTCCCATCTACAAAAATTCCCCACTTATTCCCTCATACACTGCTCCATAATAAATACTATTCAGCAATTAGGACTTAGGGACTTGGCATCATTGAGACAGAATATGTGCAATCCTCACAGATTTGTTCCTTTAAGATTGAAGAGACACATTTCTCCCTACAAAATACTCCCCAGGCTGCTTCCTTCTTTCATTTGAGGACTGAGCAAAGGCATCAGATTTGAAGAGCAATCACAAGACAGCACCAAGTGGCATCCCATTTACAGACAGCATCACTGGCCTAACAAACAAGGGAGGAGGATTTACAGGGACACAATCCTGAGAGCCTGCTGTTGAAATGTGTCAGTAAATCATCCCTGTGCTTAAATAGATTTGGCAGGAACACCGAGATTCCAACTATATTTTATTACATCACAGCTTAAACAGGCATGGGGATACACTAGACATGATCATGACTGAGATTTAGTAGGAAATCAGCCCACACTTATCAAGGGAATCAATGCAGGTGTTGTCATACCTTGATCAAGAAGGAAAATTCATTATTCCCTTGGTGAGAACCATTAGAAGAAAATTGCTGCCTACCCAAACACACCCCCACCAAAGAGGGCTACTTTCTATAAAGAAGTGTCTGTCAGCTTCTAAATAAATACTCATCTGTGCGTGTCCACTTAAATACAGGATGAACCAAAACATTACACCATGGTTAAGACCAGTCCAGCATGTTCTAAATTCAGACATGAAGTACCCCCTGACTCAGCAAATCTTCCAACCACTCCACAATAAACACTTCTCACCCATCATCCTTTCTGAAACCCTGACTAAGTATAAATTCCCCTTGAACTGTTTCACACATTCAGAAAGGTCAGGCTATTTTGGCCCAGCTGGATTCCTAACTTGTAATACTGCATGCTTGTTTTATTTTAGTTCTCCTAATAAAGAACTGTCCTATTATTTATTATTATTCCTATCCCCATATCTTTGCCTAAGAGCCCCCTAATTTCAAAATTAGAATAATTTGGAGAGAGGGGGTTTCCATTCTTCATTCCAAGGGAGGTTCCTGCCTTCCCTAGCAGACACTTGTCTTTCAAACCAAGACAACTGAGTTTATCATGGCTTTTACAGGGGTCTGACCCTGGCCTGGACAGCTGATCAGCTGGGATCCAGCACTGCCCAGCTCTCTGAGCGCAGAGATGTCTGCAGCTTAGGATGGAATCTAATTTGGTGAAGTCCCTGTTGGGGTGTGAATATACCTGATCCTTGTTTACCCTGGGGCTTGTTCTATTCCTTTTCTAGAATGAAGCAGGGCAATCAGGCTGGCTTTATGTTATGGTTACATTTGTCTTGTCCACCTACACCTGTGCTGTGACCATCTCCAGAAAACTCACATTAAAAAGTACCAAAGATTTTCCCAAAAAAGCTTGCCAAACATCACCAGATCTACGGATAAATTATACTGAATAGAGCTTCTCTTAATGTAAAAATGAAAGCTTCCACATTTATATCTAATTACATTCACTTTTATTTGAAAGGAAATGCACATCTTTGAGTAAAGGAGGGATGGTACCTCTTTCTTTACACTCAGTTGCTGCTTAAACCAGGAGTATCTCCTTTGACTTCTGTAATCAGCTAAACAAAGGCCTTTTCTGTTTGAAATCAGTAGGGGGAAAATGAACTCTATACCAAAGACTGCTTGAGCTACAGTGGGTTTGACAAGAGAATCTGTTCTGTCAGTGTTCCTCAAGAAGACACTGGCCATGCCCTTGCACAGGACACCAGGCTGTCCAAGACATCTTTAATGCCTCCAATCTCAAGTGGTTTAGTGAATTTTTGGTCTTTTCCTCTTAGGAGTCTCCTGAGGAAATTCAGCACCTCCCAAAATAAGAACAGAGACTGCACTACTGCTGCCAGGCTGATTTCACCCACTTGCAGTTATAATAAAACTTTAAAATTGTGCTAAACTGACTTGAGTACCATATAGGTGCAGCAGAAAAAAACTGTTATGGACTGAAAAGATGAATAAGGTCTTAAATTTTGCCTAACCTAGATATAACAACCTGCTGGTATCTAATGAAAAGAACCAGAGGCAATCATGTTGGACTCTGTGAGATGCTTGGAGCCCACCTGTGTCTGTGCATGAATTGCAGACTTAATTTGTGTAAATGGGGATCAAACCTGCACATCTGATTATTCCAAAGTATTATGCAAAAGTATTATTATATGCAAAGTATTATTTGGGGATCATCAGCTTCTTCATAGCTTAAATTCACTTCATCCTCTCCTTATTTTACAAGTTTCAGCCATACTTTATTATAAAGCAAATACCATTAGAGAAAAAAATAAAATTTAAAACTCAAATTGGCTTAGAGAGGATTATAAAAAATGTGGATTTTTTTCATTTAAAATGCAAATTTTTGTCAGTTATCTGGAAACAGGATAAAAGACCCCTGTGTGATGATTCAGACTGTAGCATGCACTGAATAAGAGAATGACAAGAACACCCTTCAGGCACAGCTGGATGGACTCCTCCCATGCTGGACTACTACATTTCTAACTCAAACTTTATAATTTCTCTTCCTCCTCCCAAGCTTGCAGACCTCCTGGGTCAGGCTGGACAAAGCATTTTTGGTGCTAAGTGCATCATTGGACCTCTTAGGGGCTGTTGCTGTTTAATCCCTTCTATATAAACATGGGATGGGCACAAGAATTGTGGCTTCCACACTAGGCTGTGTTATCCACCACAGCTTTTTTAACATATTATTATTATTATTAATTTCAATTGGGTTTTCTTGCCCAATAAAGCTTGAGAGCAGAATCACTGGAGTAACATCCATCACAGCTCCTTGTGCTTGCATGGCTGGCAGGCTGAAGCCAGTCCATTATTTTGGAAGTAAATGCATTTTGGTTGAACTTTTGACTGTTACCAATGCTCTGTTTTCCCATCTCCCACCAGAGAGAATTAACATTTAGTCAACATTTCTCAAAGAATGTGACAAAAAAAACAGGAAAGAGCTTGATTAAAATTCTGGCAGAGTCTGAACTATGATATCAGTATCATAGATCAATAAGATCCAGCCAGAAAGGGATTACAAACAAAGGGAGACAAACATGTTAGTCTTTCTTTTCCCTATTTTCTATTGTACCTTTTACTATCTTTCTTTTACCTTTTTTTTTTTCTGGCAGCACCTATCTCTTTAGAATGACATCTAAAATGATGTGTAAAACTCTATTTGTTATATATATAGGTGGTACTATTATTTATATTGCAGTTCAAAGCAAAATGTAGGACTAATGGTGGAAAAAATCAAAGCCTTTATGTGTGGGAAATGGCAGAGCAAGAAGACTCAAAACAAAAGAAAAAGCAGTCTTGAAACAAGTTAATTAACTAAAAAAATAAATTGTGAACTCAGGCAGAGTTCATGTTTGATAAGCCACTGGATAAAAAAAAAAAGAACAAAAAAAACCCCATCCTTGGGATGGGGCTATTTCACTGTTTCCTCCATGACTTTGGCAAAGTCATGCAGGAACACAAGGCAGAATCATCATCTCTGTTTTGCCCCAGAGAATCTCAGTTCAGAGTGGGTGGAACCTCCTGGGGTGCACAGGAGCTCAGGGAAGTCCCCCTTGCAGAACCACCAGATGAAAGAAGCTGAAAAACAGCAAAATGATAACAAAGAGCCAGCATTAGGCCAGTCAGCAGTCCTGGCCAGCTTTGCTGTGGGAAGGAGCACAGTGAGTTGTTTGCTCAGACCTGCCCTGGCTTTTTATGAGCTCAGGGTAACACCATCCAACACCACACAGCAGTGACTGCACGGCACAACTCGCCCTTCCTTTATTCCATCCATCAGTCCCAGCTCCCAGCAACAAGCACACAAAGCCAGCAGAGGCTTTAAAAACTTAATGAGAAAGATGTAAGGAAAAATCTATGACTGTTTGTCCCAGAGCCCTGCACTGCTGGTGGTTCGTGCTCAGAGCTGCTGTGTCAGTTCCACAGTGAGGGGTTTTACTGCTCTCCAAGGAATCCAATGTACCAGTGGTAACCAAATCTTTGTGTCCTCAGCGCTGCTTTTGGCAGTAATGATACCTAGGATGTTCAGGACTGGCTCCAGTTTCAGTTTTCCTGCACAAACTAAGATCCATAACAGGAGTTATTACTACAGTTTGAGTTTCAAATCAGGTCCTGATCTCATGACGCTTCTGAGTTCATCAAATGAAGAACAAAACCTAACACTTTAAGGATTATTAACATTTCGATACTAAAGATCCAATGTCCTTTCAAAAGGAACTGTCCCAGAACTGGCTGAATGTGAAAAACTGGGAAACAATTTTCATTTATCCAAATCACTGTGCTTGTACTCAGAAATTTACCTCAATCACTGACACAAATCACTCCTAAGGAAAAAGCCTCCATAGATTCAGCCAACCCTGATGAAAGTGATTATTGAAATAGGCTTTGGGAGAAATGAGTTTTGTCACCACAGATAAGCATTCCCTGCCACCCTCACCCTACACTTTCAGTTCCTTTACTACTCAAAGCCCTCTGCTCCTTTAGTATTAAATCAAGAGGATTCAGTTTTAATACATCCTGTGATTTTCCTTAAATATTTCCATAACATTTATGCCCTACCTTATCCACAAAGAAAAAGTATTCTTAGAGCAACATACAACATTCAGGATATCTTTAAACATAGAAATGTTGGGATTTCTCACTTAACACGTGGAAAACTTGGTTAAGGTAAGCATGCAGCAAACAGGCAGCTCACATCAGATATGCCAGAGATTTATGTGTTTCATATCAAAGTATTAAAACATGTTTACTTCCTTGTCCTTCAGACAGTGAAAATATTTCAGAGTAAGAATGAAAATCCACTGTGATTACTCTGTAGCCTATCTGATGACAGTACTTAACTAAAGATACAGAAATCCCTTGTTTCTGACTACATTAAATTAATATAAATGATAGATAAATTGATATACCACCAGTTAATAGCATTTTGCACCACCAGGGAAAAAGTAAGGTCCACGAACACCAGAAGAGGAGCCTGCTTTCACAAACTTCCAAGTATGTCCCTGGTGTTTGGGGTGCACGTTATTAACTTCTACTGCTTTACTTTTTATTGTGGTGTGTTTATTCCTCTTCCCTTTCCATCAAAAATGAATAATGGGCTGTTCCTGCTCTTACTGATTTCAATGAAAGTCTTTGTGCTCTGTGTCACACCTCACTGATGCAGGTTTGATTCATACAAATAACAGGAGGCATATTTTACAGCACTTTTCCAAGAGCTGAAAAAAAAATATTTTTCATTTCTAGAGGAATACATTTAAACATGCATTTTGTAACAGTGGTCAAAATGAATTACAAGATGAAGCAGAGCAGCAATTTATTTCGCTGTAAAAGTCCAGTGAATTTAATTCACAGATTCCTGCTAGTTTAAAGAGGTTTTGGATCCAGACCTGGCTGAGATGAAGATTGTGATTTTATTACTTTCATGGCAACCAGTGACTTTGAATCCTTCTGTTGCTGACATTGAATAGAAAAATGAGATGTCTCAATTTTGTTTAAAAAATACCTATCATTTAGTTCAATTTTTTCCTACTGAAGGAGAGGCTCAAACTCTACTTAAATAATTAAGAATAGTGTAATTAAAGAAATGCAGATAGATTGATAGATAAGACAGATAGATAGATAGATAGATAGATAGATAGATAGATAGATAGATAGATAGATAGATAACACTGTGGGATTTGATGGATTTGATTGGGTTATTTTGGATTTTAAATACTAATTTGAGAGGGCTCAATACATAGCTCCTCCTGCGTAGGACCCCATTTTTATACAGATCACAAATACACACTGGAGATGACTGAGGATGATTCATGGTCCATAACAGTGTCTCCATAAAGCTCCCTGCCTGTACAGCAGCAAGATTGTCATCCCAGATAATGACAACTGTAGGCCTGGGAGATTTTCAATCAGCCTTCATGTGCTCTGTATCACGATCTGGTGACACTTTTACTTGTAGGGCATGGCCACAGTAAATCATGCACTGTGTCTGCACACATATGCCACTGGGGACGATGCTTTATTGGGCTACCTAAAAACAGAGGCCAGACAAAATTAAAGGAATAAAAATCTGTTATATTTATTGAAAGGCCTTCAGGTACACTTAGAGCAGATGAAGCCCCCCTCCAGGGCCTACACACAAAAGTGGACAGTGGGTCAAGGTTTTCACGCTTTTATAAGGTTGGTCCATTTGCATATTGGGAGTTAATCTTCAAATCACAGCTTCAGGTAAGGAAGTCATTCACCCCAAGTTTGCTCCTCCCCAGTTCACATTTCTTTACATTCCTCTGGGCCTGAGGCAGTGAGGTGTCCTCGATTCCTAGGGAGGAATTGTTGTGTCTGACCAAAATGGGAGAGCAGCAGCTCCCACTGTGTGTGGAGTTTAGAGCTATACACTGAAGAATTGCAGGGTTACAAATACATGAAAAATAGAAAAGCTAAAATCCTAAGGCCTCAGGGAAGGCTAACACCAAGCAGTCCCTTCCTCAGGTGGCAGATGTTTGGTGAACAGACACAGGGATGCTAAGGGCCATGTGGAACCCCCTCAGTGCTGCTCTAGCCTGCAGATGTTGTGCAGGGGCTCAGGGACACGTTCTCTCCTGAACAGACTTACCCCAACTCCCCCAGATATATTCCTACAAGAATGCAGCACCCAAAGCCTCCCTCTTTGTCCAGGAGGGACTAAAGCTCATGTCCAGGACTCCTCACACAGGGGGATTCAGGTGACATGATCTGAATGCACAGAAGGATTTTGTTTATGCAGCAGTCTGGCACTGAGTTTCTTTAGGACACGTTTTAATTCCATCAGCCCCAGCTTCCATCGGGTGTGATGGTTGTTGTGGCAAGTCCTTTTTGTAGAATGACAAAGTACTGAACACATAATGCCTTGTACAGGCACACCAGCACCTCCCTTTTCTCTTTCCTGAAGGCAAACTTATTTTTTCTCTGTTTTCTAATTTATGCTTATCTCTGCAAGGTATAATACATGAGATTTGTCCTTTAAATCCAACAGGGTTTCACTTCAACTTCTTCCTCACCACTAATACAAGTTTATCCTGCAGAACCAATGGGAGATGCAGGATTGGTTGATCTTTCATATGTATAAAGAATTTATGATCTTGTAACACATGCAGAAATTCACTGAAAAAAAATCCATCTCTTTGATTTCACTCATGAAAATGTACTAAAATCTGAATATATTTAGCTTCTTTCTGCTGATGTGGATTTACTCATGTGCTTGAAACCAAGGTTGCAGTTGGATACAACTGTTTTACAGGACCAAAGTCTGTTTTATAATGAGTATTCTTCCTTTTCTGTGCTGTATCTTCCATTTTCATTATGCCTTAATTAATGTACTGAAATATGTCAAGCGGTTTCACATGAAATATGTTTCTCATTTTAATCAGTTTAGCATCAAAGGGTTTAGGCTGGCATTTTCTAGGTTAGTGAGTAGGGTGTTTATTAATTTGTCTGTGATGCCTTCTCTCATTAGTGTTTAATGAAATTTCAAGCAATCCCAGCAGCTAGTAGATAATTTATTTTTTAAACACATTTTTATCAGTGTATTAAACAATCAGACTCTCTATTGTTTCTGAATACTGTGGAGTGCTTGTTTCATCTGCAGATTGGAGAGCTGCTACACTCAGAGCCCTGATTTCATAGGGCTGAAAAAGAACCATTTTTTATTGGAATTTAACGAGACTGAAAAGCAGCTGCCCAACAAGCCCTGGGATTTGGATCCTCCAACGTTCGCTTTACAAAGAACACGGCCAAAGCAAAGCAAATGTCACCCAGTGATGATCCAGCTAATCCATTTACTGTCAGAAAAGGCTCCTGTCAAACCCTTAACAAAGCACAGAACCTTTGTGTGCTGGAAACCTGCTCCACCATCAACCTCAAACCAACACCAGTTCTCACCTTCTCTGCTGCTCTTCCCTCTCACCTCATTCTAAGGAGGCCTATTCAACATTATCCCCACTATGCAAAAATTCATCAACTAAGAATATAGAAATGTCTACTAACTATTGATCCAAGGTATTGAGCTGAGACGGTCACGAGTTTCAGAAGCCATGAAAATGTCCAAAATTTAAGAAGAAATCAAGCATTGACATCAAGTAAAACAGTGTTGTAAACATGAGCTTGTGTTCCAAAAAGATTTTTAAAGGATCCCACAATAGTCTAAATAGACTTTTCATAACTTTCTGAATGTGTAAATTATATATTTGAAAAAAGTGACATTGAGCACTATAATGAACAGTGAGAGGATAATTTCAAGCAGAAAGTTTTAAAATCTAGTAATAATCTCTGTGGGGAAATAAAACCAGAGGTTTTCTATTTTTACAGGGGTGAATAAAACCCAAGAAAACAGAATAGATTTTCCATGCACATGGCCTATCTGCAGTAATCACAAGGCATGGTTTAGCATATGAAATATGAAATCCAATGTTCGATGGAAGTGAAAAATAACTATGCAAACAGATCTGAGGTTGTTTTTATTTCCATTCCTCTGACATCCTCTTCTCTCAAGCCTATATGAATAAATACTGTGTCTTGATCACGGTACCCATGAAATCACATTTACATTGTCATTCCCAGCTCACGTTCTTGTTTCACTTGGTTTCATGTGACAGGTGAGTCAAAAACTGACTGCAGCCACATGTGCTGAAACAAGGCTCAACAGGCATTAAACAAGGTCTCCCAGGTCTGTCAGTGTTCCAGGTACTGCTAAAGTTCTGCTGAAGAAGAGAGCTCAGCATTTCACGTGGCCCCTTGATTCATCCCTCCTGCTCCAGAACCGACAGGATGCAAAAACAGTGGGGTTGTTGCTGTCCAGACTGGATATTTATTGAACATGTCCCTGATATTTACAGTGCTCTCTCACCTCTACTTTCCTCTTTGTGCCTTCTGCTCCTCCTCTCTGGAAAGGGATGCTCTTGCTTTTCCCTACTAGCACAAAATTTTGCACAGTCCTCACAGATGCTTTACCCTGGGTTATCAGTTTTCCCTTCCTGGGACAGGAGAAATAGAAAACCTCTATAAAGAGTTTCCAGGGGTATAAACTCTGCAGTCTCCTGTAGATACCCCAGATGCAGAGCTCCTCAGGTGGATGGTTTTGCATCTTTGGGTGTCAGAGAGTTTCAGATCCTTCTAACAGGGAAAACCCTTCTGTGTTTGTAAGCTTTGAAATCAAAACCAGAAATCCCACCAACTCTCACAGAGCTCTGTTCCATGGAGAGGAACCAGCTCCAGTCAGTGGGTTGCTCTTAAAAGCATAAATGGTGAGGAACAAAGATACCCAGCACAATCTTCTACTTTGGAAAAAAAAAAAACCAACAGAACATTTACTGTAATTTTTACAGGATCAAGCACTCAACAAGGATGAGCAGTGAGGACAGTAAAGAAGAAGAAAATCTATAAATGGACTGCCTGAGTAGCGGTTTCTCAGGAAAGTTGTTATTTTCTGTAACAACAACTCAGGAAGTGTTTAAGATCTCTTTTTGAAAAATAACTGTAGCTGATTAACTAGCTCATGCTTTCACTATATTTTGCCCCTTGTCCTGGTGCTGGGCGTTCCTGAAGAGAGCCTGGCCCCATCTTCACACCCAGACACTGCTGGCAAATGCCCAATCATTTGCACCTGCCCCAGCCCATGTTCTTCTGAAAAAAAAAACCAAAAACCCAAACAAAAAGGCAGTTTTGCTCTCCCTCATTTTGTGATGCTCTTCATCTAAAATGAAAGCAATTCTGTGGGAATGTAACTTGTGTTGTATTGGAGAAATGCAGCATTATCACTGCAGAAAATGTGTCCTTCAGCATGGAGTCCTTGAGTTTTTCCTTCAAGGAAAACAGCAGCAGGAAAAACAATGAGGCTTGGCACTCCAGGAAGGCTAACCAGTACTAGCTTGCAGAATTAAAATTACTTTTCTGTTAAACATCAAGATAACATGAATATGAAATAATGCCACATTTATATGCTCAATTAGAGAATTCACTTTTCTTCAGAATACAGGCTGTTAAAAGCAGCAAAGAAAAAATCCAGCATAATGGTAATATATGTTAATTTTTGCTAATTGTATGAACTGTTGGGATCATGCCTCACCTAAAGCCCTTCCACGCCTCCCAGATTTGCTTGCAAGCTACAGTACTAAAACTGAAAAGGTTTCTGTACATGTTTTCACAGGGAAGTTACTAATTGCTATGCATTTTGTTCTGCTTTCTTCTATCCTACAAATGCAAACAGAACAGGAGCGTGGGTTTGCCTGATTAAACAGAACATTCTCTTGAAGGAGTGCTCTTGGAGCAGAAGCTACAAACGGATTTTGTTGTTATTTCAGAAGGAACAATACCATTTATCCTGCATGAGTCCAATAACACCCCAGACTGATGAGGCTCCCAGCATGCCCAAATCTCAGGTGGCAATTTAGGGAGCCCACGCTCCAGAGCTGCCAAATCCCTGTTCCCTGAGCTGCTCCTGCTCTGCTGCTGTGCCTGAGTTGACCAGCCCAAGGATTATGTTCAGTGAAAAGGGGGATAAGAGGTTCTTCCTTGGGTAGCACTATGAAAAAATCTCTCATTTCCTCTAAGCTCAACTTTGATTTAAGGAGTCTGATATGGGAAATGCTGAAATGGAGGACTTAGCTCGAGAAATAGGATCTTTTAAGGCCTATGTGAGGCAAAAGTTCCTCATTTCTGCAGAAAATCTTTGCAGCATCTTAGCAGGCTTACATTAGTTGATGGGTTTCTGGAAGCAGGATAAGGTTTGAGCACACAAAAATGGAGAACAGACTCAGAAATACAGAGCACTGCTGGAAACTGAGCCAGCAGTGTGCCCAGGTGGCCAAAAGGGCCAATGGCCCCTGACCTGGATCAGGGATAGTGTGGCCAGCAGGAGCAGGGGGGTCACTGTTCCCCTGTACCTGGCACTGGTGAGGGCACACCTTGAGCACTGTGTCCAGTTCTGGCCCCTCAGTTTAGGAAGGACATTGAGGGGCTGGAGAGCGTCCAGAGGAGGCAACGAGGCTGGAGAGGGGNATAATTAAGTACTGGAATGGTCTGCCTGGGAGGTCTCCCTGGATGTGTTTAAAAGAAGACTGGATGTGGCACTTGGTGCCATGGTCTAATTGAGGTGTTGGGGCATGGGTTGGACTTGATGATCTTGAAGTCTCTTCCAACCTGGTGATACTGTGATTCTGTGATTCTGTGAAATTAGAACTTCCATTCCAGTGGAAATAGAAAGAAACTTTGCTTTATGTCAGATCTGGATAGAACACTGAGTTTCCCTATTTTCAGGTGAGCAGAAAGTCTCTGAAAAATTCCCAGGAGCATGGAACATTTCGTTGAAAAGATAATAACAAGGGACAGTGTGTAAGAGTCCAAGTGAAATGAGATGAAATACAATGACAAAGTCGAATCTTACACCAACTTACACATTTTTCCACCTATTATTTTTAAGAAGTCCCTGTATCCCTGAGAAGCACATTTTGATTAATCTGTGTTTTCTGACAGGACACTGTTGTGTCAAGAATTTTTACCCATGCTAGTCATTACATTTTGAAGACTTTGTGACAGTCATAGAAATGTTCCCTACAGTGAGTCAATTCCCTCAGAATGACAAAAAAGAGGCAGAAGACGCTTTCACTAGAATGAGACAAATTGAACGCATTGCAAACTTCCTGGGATTTCTGAATTTAAATATTAATCCCATAGACCCCTTTAAAACCTCTTGAATTTCTAGACATGTAAAGTAAATTACTTTTATGATCAGGGATAAAATTCTATAAACAAAAAATGGGGAATCCTCAGTTAATATCCTTCAGTGTATCATTTTTCATCAAAATATATTTCAAATTGCGTGTGATCAAGACAGAATTTTCATCTGAGATTGAGTTTTTCTACAAGACAAGAACATTTAATTGCCTTTTGCCATGATCAAAGTTGAGTCAACTTGATTTTGCAATAATTCATGAGCTTTCATGAATATGCATAACCTTTTCTGTACAGGTTGGCATTATTAAATTTGACTTTTCCCAAAAGCGGGGAAATTATTGAATGAAAGGTGAATTAAGAAGAACAGATGATAAACAAATGGACACAAAGAAAATCTTGTCACTTAAGCTGGTTTGGCACAAATATCCCATTCCTGTCCCAAGATTCACTCACTGCCAAGTCCCAAGTTGCTATTTATTGTGATGTCTTTTTGTTTTGTGAATATTTGGATGAAAACCTTTCCAGCCAACACTAATGTGAAGCAATTTATGACAGCAATAGCATTCAATTCTACTGTGCCAAAATGCCCTGACCCTCATCATTTAAAAATAATTCCTTTTTGCTTTCATCAGCTGAAGATCCCCATAAGTTTGCAGCTCACTGGAAAGTAAAACACTGACTATGCACTTTGTTTCCTTCAAAGAGAAAGCATATCTGTCATTCACGTCATACGTAGTTGTCTCCAGAAGTAAAACATTCTGTTCATGTAGGAAAACTGCCTGGAACCACAAAAGATTGATTTTGCTCCCTGAATAATTCTGACACATTTGATGCTAGCATCTGCCTTGGTTTACATGCAGCATATGCATAAGGGACCCAATAGCCCATGTCCAAATTGTGGGGAAGCATCTCTGAAGGAATGGATGAGTTCCTCATCCATTAAAAATTAGGACACCCCCTGAACAGCCCCTAACTCATTTCAAGTGAGGCACCCATCCTCTGCCATGTCTGGGATTTCAGTCAGGACGTGTGTCTCCAATGAAAATTTCAGCCTCCAGTCCCAAGCAGGGCTGTGAAAGCACCCAGCACCCTCAGCTTGGCTTTCCTGGGAACAATCAGCTCTGCTCAGTCTCTGACCCGGGATTCTTAAACAAAGCAATATTTTCAATGGGAACATCTTTATTGAGGATTCAAATCAAATAGATCAATAAGAACATTCCCCACCACACGCACACCCAACCCTGAAATCTATAATATATAAATTATAGTGGTTGAATTTTTCAGGTTTAGGATATTGAAGAGAATGAAATTCTGTGTTTCAGGCATATGGAAGGACAGAAATCAGAGGTCTGATAATTCTTCAGGAAAGTGAATTGTATATTAGGTGAATAAAATAGAAAACTAATCCTTGAGCAGAACAACAAAAGAAACAACAAACAAAAAAAAATTAATCTGTCAAACTTTCAGAATACCAAACCATTCCCTGCTCGCCTCACTCTTGAGCTGGCACCAGAAAAAGCGGGTACAAAGAGAAATATTCAACACAAAAATGCAGCTTTCTCTTCAGGGAAACCAATAACCTTAATAGAAGGAAAGTGAGGATGAAATACTACATCTGAAAATCTAGTGGCTCGCTTGGAAATAACACTCCCTGGTTTTCTTTTGAAATCTCCCCCATACATATGCAGTACAATGAATTATATTGAAATGGATGAGCTCCTGTCATCTATTATTTGAAATGTGAGTTGAGGTTCACTTTAAATCATTCCTCTGCCAGAGAACAGATAAAAAAAGAGGATCCAATAGTTTCTACCCTGAAAGCCATTTCACCATAAATATTTGTCTCCTGTTGACAATATATTGGATGAGCTTGTTTACCATTCCTGTAGTCTTAGATAGTCCCCAGACACTAAGCTTTGTTCTCACCACAATATGTATTTTAGGTACTCATGTATAGTAAAGTAATTATGGTTTTAGAAATACTTGTACTTTCCCTTGATCAATTAAGAAAAACTAAGAGAAAAGAGCAGATAGCACATGATACATGATACAGAACTCTACTTCACAAGTGTCTTTGTCAAATGGTGCTGCTGCACAGACTCTGCTCTGGACACTGCCTCTGCTTGCAGAAGGACAACAGTCATGTTTAATGCATATTTTTTCCCAGTAAGCTTGTTATATAAAAATAAACACTGTTCATGGAGGACTAGACATGATAAGGCACTCAGAATAACAGCAACCTAATTTCAGCTAATTTGCTTTCTCCCTTCCTTATGGCTCCTAAACATGCAAACAGTGGCAGCAATATCTTATTACTTTCCCTGCCATTTCAAAGTCAGGCCATGGTCATGGTCACCTGTGTAACAGCCTTGAGAAACTCCTGCTTCCCTTTCACAAAGATATGAGCAGTGGAAGACTTGATAACTCAGAACTGTACTCAATAGCCATCAATCCCCATTTTCCTAATAATGATAAATCCGTGATGTGTCCAACTGATGGATGGCTCAGGCACTGGCTGCTTCCTGGATTTAGCATGACTATGACAAATAAATATGGATGTGCTGCAGGTGGGCTTGGTACTTGTGCCTTTTGTTTGGGTTTTTTGAAGAGAAATACTCAGTCTTCTTCAGTCTTCCTCACAGAGATGGTCTGATAAAATTAACTTTCACTGATATCCCTGAATAAACAGTCAAATAACCCAGCAACAATTTTTTCTAGCAAAGCTAGAAAATGATCTTCCCTGCCAGCAAACTGCCTACATTTCTTGCAACAATGCACGGACATATTGGTGAAGAAACAATAAAAATTATTTGCCTGAATGTCCAGATCCCAAGTACTCCATTCAAAGTAGAAAGTACTAAATGTGACAGATAGGTGGGCAAAGCAAAAGTTGTATATGTAATTGTGTTAGAACAAGGATTATTATTTTGCAGGCTAAAACATGAACATTTAATAGACTGTGTTTTCATCAATATTTGAAGGAATATTGTATACACATGTACAGAAATACACCCAGACATGCTAATTTCTAAATTAAACAGATTTTGTCTGGTCTAAATGATCATTTTCCATCTGAAATCACAACATCTTATTGGAAGTCCATTATGCTTTGGAAGAACTTGGCCACTGGGAATTTTGAGGCACACTAGCTGTGCAGCATTTCAGTTGTGAGGTTTCAATAAAGGTTTAAAAGGAGCCCTACATTCAGGAAAGAATTTAATATTGAAATAATTTGAATCAAGTCATACCTCTAAATAGCATATTCATATGACAATAGCTCCCTAGAGTGCTTGCCAGAGAGTAGGACCCTGCTTTCCAAGGCTGTAAAACAGACAGGCTTCAGCTACACCCAAAAGTTTAGAAGGAAAAATAAATCTCAAGCAATTTTCTGCACATCTTTCCAGAGCTACTGCATGAATCTGCAGTTCTTCTGCTGAATTCTGAGTTCCTTGTAATTAGATTAGACATATTTCTGTCACACATTTGCTTTAAAACACTGAATGCCTGTTGGATTACAAATTACTTGTTCCAACATATGTTAAACATTCCATAGCTCTTTGAGCATAAAACAAACAGCTACAGTTTTAAAAACACACACTTTCAGTGACAGGTTTTAATGACATAGAACTGGAACTCAGAGCACTGTTCAGTCCAGTAAAGACTATTAATAGCCATGGATCAGGGATATAATTCCTACAAATGCAATTTGAAATACTGGTATGTACAATTTGAGTATTGTTATTATTCACTGTGGACTGTTAAACAGATCTCTCTCAATACTCTTTTACTGATTCAAATCAACTCTAATTAAAGTCTCTAAAGCACTTAATCATGCAAGACATTATGTGACTACCAAGGATTTCTGCTTGCAAATGCAACTTTAACAAATACTCCTACTATTGATTATTTATGAATCATGAAAATGTGTTTGATACTTCACAGACATACAAAATGACAGATTTTCTGTCTTTGTATGCTTTATTAAATAGAGGAATATAAAAATAAATGTATTGGTTTGCTTTTTGTCAGTTTATCTTGATGTAGCATCAGCCTAAATATTTGCTTCATCAGAACAACTTGGTGGATCTAAACAGAATCTTAAAACTCTTTTGAATTGAAGCAAGCTGTATTTTGATGCCAAGTACAGAGTCACCCACTTGATACTTTAAAAGACATTTAAAGGCTTAGGATAAATGATTTAAATCACCCCAGCTAATTGCAGCAGAAAATAAGAGACTTGCTTTAGAGAATAATCTTTTATTTTTCCAAAGCCAGTAATTCTAGCATTTCTCTGGAGTTTTTCTTCCTTTAGGTATGCAAATCAATTTTATGCATATCACTAATTATATTTGTAGCGTGTATTTGGAGGAGATGTTGGCCTATTTGCTCATTAACTGAAGGGTGAAGAGGCTGCCTTGTGCCTTGCTTGCAGGGCTCAGCCTCTTGCACTCCCAACCACGTTCTGCCCACTCTGGTACTTTCTGAAGGGCGTGATCCTGGAGGGTTCTGAGGGGCTGTGGTGGTGTGTTTTTCTTTAATGTGGGTTTGTGTTGTAATTCCTTTAATAGATCATTCCTGGTTTCCCCAGGGTGATTGGTTTGGTCCAAGTTTTCTCCTCCCTTTCCCAGTTGTCCATCATTTCTTGATCCACCTGCTGAAGTTGTCAATCCTGTGTTTAATCCACTGTTGTCGAGTGTTCCCTTCCTAGATGTCAATCCATCCCCCTGTTTGTTCCTCCCCTTGGCAAACCCCC
>VYXF01001439.1:0-53628 GCA_013397295.1 Polioptila caerulea
AAATATATAGCCAATAGGTATAGCTTCTAAGTTTCCATGTAGATTAGTGCAGGGAATAAAAAGTGCATTTAAATAAAAAATAATAGTATTTAAAGATCTCATAAAAGGGTATTATATTTTCCTTGTTAAAACCCAAAAATCTTGAATTGCCCACCTGTCTTTCATTGTACAAAACAAGCCTACAAACATTTTACTATAAAAACAACTTGCTGGTGTTTCCCTTGTGTCAGGGCCGTGGCTTTCCCCATTTGAGTGGTGCAGCAAGAGCAGTGGGTACTGCTCCATTGCATCCACCACCACAGTACAGCTCTACAACGTGCTGGCACCACACAGTGCAGGAAAAGGGGCAAATCTCTCAGAAATTCCATCTTTCCAGCTGCCAAACACAAACCTCAGAGGCTGCAGCTTCCTCTTCTTCAGAGGCTCATGTTCAAACCCTACACAGAGCAGCCACAATTACATATTGAAGGTGAAGCCTGCATTTCATCCCAG
The DNA here is from genome assembly GCA_013397295.1 of Polioptila caerulea. Taxonomy (NCBI): domain Eukaryota; kingdom Metazoa; phylum Chordata; class Aves; order Passeriformes; family Certhiidae; genus Polioptila; species Polioptila caerulea. The sequence goes on from VYXF01001439.1 coordinate 493, forward strand.
CTCTGGAATTCTTCCACGAGCACGCAGCCAGGCATTAAAATTGCACTTCCACTGACATCATAAGTGCTCAGGCTCTCCGAGCGACACGTAATGACTCCTCTGGGGCTGTTAGCACACGGATGGAAGTCTGAGAGACACTTCATTGACACTGAAACAGCTCCAGTGCCTGCAATGTGATGGTAATGACTCCTCCGGGGCTGTTACCGTGTCGCTGGAAATGTGAAACCCTTCCATTGACGTTACAAAAGCATTTACACCGCTATCAGAAGTAAAACCTCAGGAATGTAGCAATAAAAAAAATGAAATTATTAAGCTAAGAAAACCCAAAAGCTCAAGGGCTCAAGGAAAACAAATTTTCAGAAGATATGTGTATTTGTTTCAGCTTCTCTCAAACATATTCATACATAAAAATACTGCCAAAAATGCAACAAACACATCTGCCCCCTCACAGATAAGACATCAGCAGGCACAGATGAAAGGAGTGCCTAAAACTGCTCCTCATCCTGAAACTGTAACTCATACAGGCCCTTTATGAACTGTACTTATAATAAACTCTGCCTTTACAGTACTTCTGTAGCAATAAAAATGTAAATTAATGCTTCATAACCTCTCAAGAAAAGGAATGAATGGTTAGGAGTCAAAATAAGTGATATTCAGTCTGTGGTATTTCATTATTTACTTGAACTGTTTAGCAAATAATTGTTAAAAAATGTACATTCTGCAGTCCTAACCTTCAAAAAATAATGTTCAAGGTAGGACTGCTAATGTATGGAACTTATTATCTGAGGTCACAAACTAATTATCAATCCATGTGTGATTTGTTGAACTAAAGTAACAAATCCAATTAGCTTTTCCCAGTTACATATAACTGACAACAATTTAGAATTATAATACTATTATGAACCAAGAACAAGGGGCTTTTTGTGTGTAGCATTTTTTTAAAACAGCTTTGTGTTTTCCTCTTCACAACCACTTCATGGGTTCAATTTTCCTGTTAAAAAAGTCCCTGTGAATAGATTCTCCAAGGACAACTTTTGTGCTTTGTACACAGTTGCCAGAATCCCAGGATCACAGACCCAGTGCTGAGGGCCCACATTCTACAACCTAGAAATCCACCAGAAAAAGTTTAGGAAAACTCACAACAGGCAAACACAAGTGAAAAAACAAAAACCCTGCACACAAGTAATTATTAAGTAAAAGCAACAGGAAGGTTGTAGCACATATATATTGGTATGATGCAATACTTAGAAACCAACTTCCCCACAAGAAATAAATCCATCAAGGCAGACTTTTCCCTGTAGCAGAAACTCAAGAAAGGAAAGAAGAAAAATAAACAAATACAAACCGACAAAACATCAAGCCAGCCAACCAAAAAACTCCACTAGTACAAAAGGAATTATCAGCAAAGATTAGATAGAAGCCATTCAAGCTCTTGCTCTTATCAAGAAGCTTCACTTGTGGGACAGGTGGGGTCAAGATGACCCAGGAAAAAAAACTTGAGAGAAGGAAAATCAATTTGTGGTTTGTGGGGACTGCTTGAGATACTGAACATGTGTACTGCTCTGAAAATCACTGGGTACAGGAATCCACATATTGAGTAAATATTGTGAGAGGTAAAAGGAAAGAGAAATCCAAAGTTTCTAAACAGGCGTAAGGGAAAAAAAACGTCATGAGGAAACACTTCCCAACACCTTCAGAGTAGAAGGAGGAAAAGAAGGATTGCAGCAGGCTAGTTCCATGTATCCTTAAGGCACCTTTATGAACTGGAGGCCAAAAATTGCAGAATACCATACGCTTCAGTAGCTGTGAAAAATATTTTCTATTACTGATGAAAGAAAAGTACTAAGTGTTTACACTGATGTACAGGGTGAAAAGCTGCTGAAAAACTCCCCACCAATTCAGCAAAGCCATTAGCAAGCCTGTGGGTTCAGTGAAGTTTTTTAACTTTAAGTCCCCAAACTTGACAGAAACCAACATGACTTTAGCAATCAACAAAGGAAAAAGAAGTTCCCTGACAGGAATGGGCCAGTAGCTTTGTGTGCAACAAATGGCATCTCCAGCACTTGCACGCCTGCCCAAAGCACACAGCTCAGCTGCAACACGGGCAGGCAGCTGAGAAAACACAGAGCTATCTCTGAAAAGCGTATCCTTGTGTTATAAATAAGGGCCAGGAGACAGACTCCTGTTGGATGCCTTTATTAAAAGCCAGCTCTGGGTGGGGAGCCCGAGGGGTCGTGCACACCACCACTGCTCCCAGAAGCAGAGTAGGAAGAGATGATCAGCTTTGCTAGGGGGCAAAGCTGGGACTTCCATCCTCATGGGAGTCTCCAAGAAGGTGGATGTTGCCTCATCGTCTTGGGGTCCCATTCCAGTCTGATTATTTTGCAGTTATGGTGACATTATCCAGACTGTAAATGTGGAATAGAAAAGTAGTCCCACATCTCGACTGCCAAGATATGCCCTTTTTAGTCCTCTATTACGTGTTGGTTTGTTGTTTTTAGGGTTTTTTGTCTCCCCATGGTACCTTATGTCCCCTTATTTACATATGGTACATATGGTAATGTACGCAGCCCTGGGTGCCACTTTGGGGAAGCCGTGGAGGATATTCCCGACATTCCAGATGCGAAGGGAGTACAGGTACAAAGCAAGAAGAAATCATTAGGAGTATTTAACAATTAACAAGAACTTTTTAACAACCAGATAACAAGTAAACATTAACAGCGATTAACAGTGACCAACTTTGCTAAATAAAAAACTGTGTGTGTGTTTATTTACCACACTTCCATCACTCGGAAGTGCACAGCCTTTCCAACGCCGGCACCTCTCCCACTCAGCCCTTGGAGCGCGGCAGCAGCGCTTCTCCCAAGGATGGGAGCACGAAGCTACCAGCAACAAGGCAGGGCCAGCACTGCCACAGGATTCCCCATGGAATTCCCCACAATCTGTTCCCCCAGAACCCCAGCCAAGGAGCCCAGCCCGTGTCCCAGTTGCAGTGAAAAGGCCAAGCACGGCGCGTTTCCCCTCCGCCTGTGGCTCCCCACAGCCCGTGCCCAGGCCGCTGCCTCCCCTGGCTGCTGGAGGAGGTCCCAGGATGAGGTGCTGAGGTACCACATGTCCCCAGCAGCCTGTACCTTCCAGAAGGTTCCAGGCAGAGCCGTGAGGTGGGTCTGTTCCTAATGCACTGCCACAGCACACCAAGAACACGAGGAGATTCCCCCCCTTTTCCAAGGTGTTTTCAACAGCACCCAGGAACGTGAGCGGCTTCACCGCCACCCTCACGGCAATCAGGCTGTGCTAACACAGCAGCTGGGTCTGCCCTGGCTTTCAGCATCCCCTGCCCTGCTGGGGCTGAACTCTTGCAGTACCCGGGGCACTGTGCTGTAGCCAGCGGCTCCCCTTGCCAGGAGAAACTGCTGCAGGTTCCAGCTCTGCTAAGGAGAAACCATCTCCAGGAGCCCCGGTGATTCTCTTGGGCCATTTGGCAGGGATGGGGTGCCCCTGTCCCCTGTGTGAGCTGTGCTCTGCTCTCTGTGAGGCAGGTGCTTCATGGCCTTCTCCTGAATGAGGTTTAAAGCCAGGGCTCTGATTTGGGATGTCATTCGTACATGGATGTGGTGGGGAACCTTGTTTAGTCAAGTATTTTGTGTTTAATGAAATTCTGGATGTAATCTTAGAGATGGAGTTGGCTTCCTGCAAAAAGAGAAGAGAGATCTCAAACTCTTCATTTTTAATTAGGGAGGTTGGACTTCCACAGTAAATTCTAAGCTTATCGTAGACTTGCTCTCCTTGAATGTGAAGTTATACACTTTTAAAAGCTCAGAGATTGTCTTAAAATGAGTCACTTGTTCTATATAAGATCCATGGAAAAATTTAATGGTTTAATAATTTAAATACTTGAAAATTAGCAAATTGGGAAAAAGATAAAGGCTTTTGTAACTGGTATCATTAATATTGATGGAATGGTAGAGGTTGTATTTCTTTTGATGCCACATACTTAGGTATGCACTGGCTGCTGCCTGGGTAATACAAATTTATTCCCTATTGTTTGTTGTCATAAACTGGACACTTCACTATCACTGCTCTGTTGTGGATAAATTTAAATTTGACATTCCCCACCAGGACATTGCAAACTGCCAGGTCTATGTTACATTTGCTGGCGTATGTCTTGTATAATATTCACACTGGTTTTAAATGAGTTTTGAAGGGGATGTTCTTTATTTATTACTACTTTTATTTTAAATATGGATGTAGCTCAGTGGGTGGCACTTAAAAACAGGTGTTACCTTAAAGAAAATACCATGATAATAAAAAGTAATAAAAAGTTATGTACTAAGATAATAAAAGTTGTGTGCTAACAGTGAACTTAGCATATTTAGTGATCTATAAAAATCTTGTAGGCATATAGGTTGTATGTTGCAGGAGATGAAATAATCAGTTGCAGTTACACACTGGTAAAAAATTTCCAGCTTTAAGTGTATTAGTTTCATGTTTCAGCACTGCCTGGTTTTTTTCCATATATACTAGGATATAGAATATTAAACCCTGTAATAAATTTTTATTTTAAATAAAAACTCCTGCTTGTAGCTTTTACTTATCTGTTTGCTAATGCTGCCATGGTAGAATATTTGAAAATGAAAAAGCTTCATATTAATCTGCTTAGGTTGTTAGAACAACAATCTGCTGAAAGAACTTGATTATTTGTTCATATTGTTGTCTTCCCCTGATATTTTAATTTTTATCCTGCACTAGTTTCTCATAGAGTTTGGAATTTTATTTAAGGCTTACATGGCAACACCAGTGTCCTTTTAATTCAGGGCAGCTCCTTCATGCTCTTGCTGCAATTCTTTCATGGCTCTGTCTATTTATAAATATATCTATAACTTTTGGGCACAAAACAAGCTTGAACACAGCAGGTTAAGCAGTGGAATGATGCAAACATTGGCAGGTTTAGAACTGTCATTGCTGTGTTTGCCATGCAGTGATGAAGACATGCAATCTCCCCAGCACAAGGCTGGCAGCCTCTGCCAGCTGGCTGCCTGCCCTAACCTCAGGGAATTGTAATAAATGATGCCTGAGCAAATGGGCACCATCTGGGTAAAGCTCAAGTGAGCTTGTCTGGACAAGGCTCCAGGGTCATGTAAATGAAATGGACTTTAATGTTAAGATGCATCTGTGAAAGAACAATTCCTCCTTCTATAAATCTGGCTGGACCCAGTGCAGGTGCAGAGAGCTGACAGTATTTATAGACTACCTAGAATTTATAGATTTTTAGAGATGCTGATTGTTTACATGTGTTAACAGCCAACTCTGATGCCCATCTTTCATAGCAGCCTTGAAAACAGAGAGTTTCCTTTTCCTTGAAAGGGAAGGGGCATGGAGCAGCCACAGAAGTGATGCTTTCATCTGAGTTTATTCATACCTGTTGAACCTCTATGATTTTTACCAGCACAAAGACCAGTGCTTTGCTACAGTACTAGAACATTTGGTGGGACTGTCAGTTTTTTGTGCAAAACACAAGTCCTGCACCTACAATAGCAGGCGAGAAAAAAAGTGTAGCTTTAGCAGCCACAATGTAATCCATCATCCAAGGCTGCCTATTTTGAACTCCTAGCTGTTGTTGATTCCAGATTTAGTTTTTCTGCTTCTGATTGTTGTTATACAGTATTTTACTTTTCTCAAGCCATTTGTGTTCTAAGAAGATATGGGAGGATTTGTATTTTTTTATCTTGGTCACTAATAGCTTTCAGAAGTTAGTTTTTTGAAGGTAAAATAAGGTGTGATTCATGGCATTTTCAGTTACTTTGCCTGTTATACTTTTCTCCAGCCTGTGCTTGATGGTAAATGTCTCTTTGAAAGAACTACTTTGTACCTCTGTGTACTCCTTGGAAGTTTGAGAATATTGGCTCTTTAGCTGTAGTTCTGAGTCTTTGCATGATCTTTTTTGTATACAAAGCCATTAGTCCTGGCACAAATTGTCACCAAGTATTTTTCATTTTTAATTTTGTCTTTATGCATAAATATGTTGTACATGCCAGTGTTGCATATTTCTGAAAAACATCCCTAAAACTTTATCTGTATAATGCTGAAATTTCATAAAACTCCACACAGTGAAGACAACTGTAAGTCAATGTTGTCAATTATGGATGATTCAAGCATTACAGCCTTTCTTAAAAAATATGAAAGAACTTTCAGTTCCTAGTTCACAGCTTCATATTGAAACTTCTCTGACAGGTTCTGACAGCACAGTGACAACCACGATCAGCATTACCATTCCCAGCCCATCACACACACACATACGTGCCAGATGGATTTCTATTTATGCTTTTTCCTTATTTTTAAAGGACTTTACACCTGCAATGGAACTTAGTTTTGTATGTCTGTCGAAGAAGGGAGGATATTCTGCTTCTGCTGAGTGCTGTAAAATGTTCTATCTTGTGCACCCCCTGCCTAAGCTGCTCTGGCAATGTGCTGCCCCTTTGTGTTTACAGGGCTGAGCCACAGGAGACGGCTCTGGGGGCTCACAGGCAGTGACTCCTCCAGCTGAGACACAGGGCTCACCCTTCCCACGGAGCTGGAACACAGGGCTCACCNGGGGCTCACAGGCAATGGCTCCTCCATCTGGGACACAGGGCTCACCATTCCCATGGAGCTGGAACACAGGGCTCACCTTTCCATGGAGCTGGAACAGAGGGCTCACCCTTTCTATAGAGCTGGAACACAGGGCTCACCTTTCCATGGAGCTGGAACAGAGGGCTCACCCTTTCTATAGAGCTGGAACACAGGGCTCACCTTTCCATGGAGCTGGAACAGAGGGCTCACCCTTTCTATAGAGCTGGAACACAGGGCTCACCTTTCCATGGAGCTGGAACAGAGGGCTCACCCTTTCTATAGAGCTGGAACACAGGGCTCACCTTTCCATGGAGCTGGAACAGAGGGCTCACCCTTTCTATAGAGCTGGAACACAGGGCTCACCTTTCCATGGAGCTGGAACAGAGGGCTCACCCTTTCTATAGAGCTGGAACACAGGGCTCACCTTTCCATGGAGCTGGAACAGAGGGCTCACCCTTTCTATAGAGCTGGAACACAGGGCTCACCTTTCCATGGAGCTGGAACAGAGGGCTCACCCTTTCTATAGAGCTGGAACACAGGGCTCACCTTTCCATGGAGCTGGAACAGAGGGCTCACCCTTTCTATAGAGCTGGAACACAGGGCTCACCTTTCCATGGAGCTGGAACAGAGGGCTCACCCTTTCTATAGAGCTGGAACACAGGGCTCACCTTTCCATGGAGCTGGAACAGAGGGCTCACCCTTTCTATAGAGCCAGTGGGACCTGTGCTAAGCTGCTCAGCTGGAAATCATTCTGCATCTTACAAGAGACTGATTTTAAAATAATTCTTCTCAGAGCATCTGGGGTGAAAAATTTGTTCCGGAATTAAGCAGATGCCCCTCAAAACTATGCACTTCCTTTTAAAATCCAGTTGCCATAACAACTGTGCAGCTCTTTTGCTCTCAAACAAAGCACTTTTTTTGTGTATTAGGAAGCTTGCACTCCAGGAGAGCAGCTGATTTACTTTCCCTGAGGAAACACACCGTATGACTTGCAAAATGTCAGGCACTGAAGAGTGCAAACTGGAGCTATAAAACCACATTAGAAATAAAATAGTTTATATCTTCTCTGGCTTCTTAACTTTCTTTTTCTTTTTTTCTTAGTAAATATGAAGATTAGGTCAAAATTTACCATTGACAGTATTGAGGCAATGTCTCTGATAGATCATAAACTATGAAAGGATTGAATGCCAGATCTTGGAACCCTCAGGCCTCTGTAAAGAACTATCACTAAGAAACCTACAGCTGCCACATTTATGTTCTCTACTAAGATGGTGCTGATTGGTAAATACCATGTGATATTGAGCAGTGTAGTTTGTGTCAAGCTGCTGAATTCCATGTGCAATATTTTAAGGATCAGATTCTTGCCCACTGACAACAGCGTAGGAGTTGCAATTTTTAACCCTCATCAAGGTTATTTGAGAGAAATTATTTAGAAGAGCCTGAACTGACAGGAGCCAGGGAATGGCTGCCAGTGCCCGAGGGCAGGGCTGGGTGGGATTTGGGCAGGAATTGTTCCCTGTTCAGGTGGGCAGGCCCTGGCACAGGGTACCCAGAGCAGCTGTGGCTGCTCCTGGATCCCTGGCAGTGGCCAAGGCCAGGCTGGACATTGGGGCTGGAGCAGCCTGGGACAGTGGAGGGAAAAACCTTACAGAAATTTTCTTCTGGAGAGTAAATCAAACACCTTCCCACAACTGGTTAAAACTGCAAGACTTATCCTTCTCTTCTAGACTTAGGACCCCACTAGGACCCCAGTGGAATGGACAGGGACCATGACAATAAGCAGGAAAATGAGTAGATTCCAGCTTTGTGAACCTTAGCTTGTGATAGCAGAGGCTGGTGATCAGTTTCTTGCATCATCAGTGATATGTGTGTCAGCACTTTTCTACACATATATTCTAAGCTTGCTTTGCACTTCCTCATTTTCCTCTAGTCACACTGTCTGCATAATTTCCACTTGTGCTCCCCTTCACTCTGTATTCAGCACCGTACTTTCCAGACCAGGAAAAATAGATTTCTCACAGAGCTTTATTTCTGATGGAAAGCAGTAATCACATTTCTAGAAAGCAAACTATGTCAGATACTTTTGTTTGACAGAGTCTGAGCAGAATTAGACTTGCATGTATTATTTATAAAATAATATCCAGAAAGAATACATGCAGAAGGTAGCAGTGACCCCAGCATCTGAAGGCGTGAGGATGCCTGACTTGCACTGATTGGAAGGTCTTTACTGGGTTGCAGGGGCCTCAGAAGGCTTCAAGCCTGCATTCCTAATAAATTTAATTACCTGGAGATCAGAAGTTAAGTGCTGCTTGTGTTTGCCTCGGAAGTCATTTGGCACTTTGACTGTATCTTTGCCAACCCTGTTAAAATTCCCAGTGTGGTACAAAAGGCATGAGTCTCATCAGACCCTGTGTGTCCATCACCCAGAAAGCAAATACCTGTTTGTGCTTTTGGCTCCATTTGTTTAATTGATAGTCATTAAATGTAGTGACTCTCTTACTTAGAGAGCTATCGTACTCCTCATATATGCTAATTTAATAATTGTGGCTGCTCATGTTTTCATATTAATTTGTTGTTAGAACTTTCCTAAGTCAGGGGTGGAGTTCTCTTCCTCCTGATGTGGTTTTTGGGAGCACAGTAGGGCCAGTGCCCTTGTGTGTGAAAGCAAATCATAACCTGCAGTCTGCATTGTGCAGTAACCCACCAAAATACCCACATCAAATTACCCCAAAATTCATCTTCCCCTGCATATAGGTGTCGACAGAATTGTATCTTGTCTTGCAGCACAGCTACAACATCTGCATTTCTGGTTTTAGTCCATGAACAATGGACTGGGAGGGACTGAATGGGACATGCAAAAACAAGGAAGTGCTTGGGAGACTTTAGTTTACAGGGATGAAATATCTTGTTAAGAATCACAAATGAGCAGACACCAAACCCTGGGAATCTGATGGCCTCATGCAGAGACATTACACAAGATCATGAAGCATTTAAAAATTCAATTTTATAATTAATTTCTTTTGAAAAAATCCATCATGCAATACTTTTTTTGAGTAGAGAAATACATATTTAGCAGTTAGTAATCTATTCAGATGAACCAGAGTATTGGTAAGGAAAATTTTATTCACTTTATTCATGATTTTAAAATTTGGTGGAGGTTAGCTACTACATTTGTGTGTGTGTCATCTCCCCAAAGTGAAAAGGGAGATGACTTTTCCCTTTCAGTCTCCTAATGAAAATGGCTCTCAGCAATAAATACCTAATACTATTTCCAACTTGTTTAGTGTTTCAGTTAATAATGTGTACTATTACAAAAGCAATAAAGACTCAAGAAACTAAACGTGTCTTGTGGAAATGAAAGGAAAATCCAACAGTACTTTTAATGTTTCTCTCGAAACTAAAATTTGGAAACTAAAATTTTGAATGACCTGATTGTGGGTCATTGTTTTCTCAAGGTTATTGATGCAAATAGAATTCAGGCTTCTATAATTTGTAAATGGAATATTCTTCTCCAGGAATGTCAGCCACTCATGGCTTACACCAGTGCAGGGACAGGGGTTGGACTTGGATGATCCTTCTGTGTCCCTTCCAGCTCAGGTTATTCCATTATTCCATGATTAATAGTTATCTTCCAAGGAAGATGCAAAACCAAATCAAAACCCAGTATTTCTATGATTTCCAGCAGACCAGATTGCTAAAACACAATGTGAATAATTATGGGTGCAGATTCCAGAGACATATTATCACCATCCATTTTGTGTGAGGAGAAAAGAGAAAATAGATTTTACAATTTCATTACAAGTAGTTTTTTTCTTCCTTGCATATCTTAAAAATAAATGATGTTTTTCATTTTTTTGTTTGAGTTTATTTTTGTTTTGTTTTACATTCCATACAAAACAATTTAAGTTCTTTGAACTCAGGAAAAAGTAAATTATATTCAGTATCAAATTGTGTCTTGAGAGATAGAGCTATTGCTATTAAAAATCAAGACAGGCAGTATAAAAAAGTGTCTGATTGCTTTCTTAGCAATTCCATTGTTTTCTTTCTACTTTCAGAAAATTGTCTTGAGATTGGATTTCCCCTTATTCCCCAATACAATAGCATGCAATATAAAGTATTTTTTGTTTGTTTGTTTGTTTCAAATACATTTTCCTTTTATTCTAAGAAGGCTTATTACTACACAGAAGCATTTCATTTTCAGAGCACAAGAAGGGTGTCCAGGTTCTGGGCTTAAACAAAACTTTTAGTTTTTACTCACATAAATAATATTTTATCTTCTATTCAGATGATGGGCCCATCTAATTTCTCCACATACAAAATATTTAAACCTATGCTCACTGTGTTATGGCTCTCAGTATATTAGCATTGAGTATTCTCTTGCTGAGGAAACAAGAAATGTTACTTTTTTCTTGATCTTACAACTTTCAAGATGAGAAGAACATCTGTTTCAGCAATGGCTCCTCAGGATATTGAGAAGCCTGTGCTCACCTTGTCCTCAGTGCTGTTGGAAGTGTGGAGCCTCTCTGAACTTCTGTCAGTACAGGTAATTAGGTTTAAAGCAACATAATCAGCCTCTGCAATTAGTTATTAGCAAGTTGATGTGGAACTCCCTGTATTTGTCTGCTCTACTTCAAATGTAAAGGGCAATGATTTAAATATTGGAATAAAAATTTGATTAGGACCTTATGCTGCAAGAAATGTCTTGATCTGATAGATGAGATAAAATTTCATAGTGTTTCACAGGATTTGAGCAACAACCTGGGGTAGTGGAAGGTGGCCCTGCACAAGGCAGGGATTGGAATGAGATGAGCTTTAGGGTCCTTTCCAATCCAAACCATTCTGTGCCTCTATGATCTATTGTACCTCATTATAATTAAGCCAAACAACATTAAGAAATATTTTTGTCTGTTCCCTTGCTCTTAAGTTGCTCATTTGAGTTAAAAATAAGTGATTTTCTCTTTTGTTTGCTGAGATCTAAAAAAGATGAGTATAATCCTGGTCATGAATTGGGACGACAGAGTTTAAGTTTTTACACAGCAAGATTTTTAGTGTGATCTTTGACATTTTGGATGAAAATAGTAATATTGTCTCTAATGATTGTGAGTACCACTATTATCAGCAATATCACAAGCTACAAAATAAATTTAATGAAGAATGTGATCTAATTACTCTAGCTGATTATCCTGGTTAAGCAAGTCCTGATTTTGATAGTGAGGTAACTTGGTAGCTCCCATCTCACTGTGGCAATTTAATACAAGGAAGCTGGTCTATAATGGGATCTGCAACTTACTCTGAGCCTCTGTAACAGCTGGGAGATTCTGTTTAACAACTGGACTGAGTGAATTCTACATTAATATTAAAGACATGTGATTATACCATTCAAAAAAAATAGAAAAAACTGAAGTTACCTAGCAAAGGTAAAAAGAAAATAAATCCCCCAATCTTGCCTCTCTTATTCCAGTGCACCTGCTTGTGTTTAGTACCTATCATCACCTTTTAAAATTATTTTGTAACTTGTATCCACTTGAGAACAAAGAGTGTCTTCAATCAGAAAGTGTAAAGTCAAATGAACTTTTAGCTTCCAAGTTAAAAGAAAAGGTTCCTTTTTAGCTTTCTTGTAACTTTTAGTGCTAATTTACAGCTGGCATTGTTGGATAATGCTGTGATGCCTGTAGCCCTGTTATAGAAGTGGCAATCTTAAATGATATGTAAATAATTTCAATTTCAAAGGTACAGGAAAATAGTAACAAAGCTGTTTCAGTGACAGGTAGTTGTAGTATTCTTTGTATGCTCCTCAGGGGAGCTTGGTCCTTTAGTGCTTTTCAGCTCATATAATCAGTATCTTTGATATTTTTACACCATAAGACCTCTGCAAAGTGTTACTCACTGAGGCCATCACGATGTTGCTTTAAATGATCCTGTTATACACCAGAATATGCTTTTCTACCTTCTTTTAGTGCTAAGCCTCCAAGGCCTACATTTCTGTTATTACCACAAAATAAAAGTCCTTACTAAGCTTTCGGAAATCACTCTGCCTAGACTGCTTCCAGCTGATGCGTAGAAATTTATTCTGAATTACTTCAACTGTGATTTGAAATAATAGTGTGAGTTGTCAGAATCACTGAGAAAAAGGGAGATTGTGTTTATGTCTGTGTGCTCTTATCATTACCAGTGGGAAGGTGGTCAAGCTTTGGCAGGGGGTGCCCAGGGGGGTGTTGGAGTTCCCATCCCTGGAGGCGTCCTGGGATGCCTGACTGTGGCACTCAGGGCTCTGGGCTGGTGAACAGAGTGATGATGGCTCAAAGGCTGAGTTCTGCTGCTGGAGGTGTTTTCCAGCCTCAGTGGTTCTGTGGTTGTTGTCAGCAGCCAGTGGGGCTGGCATAACCAGCTCTCCAGTGTAACTTCTGCCTTTCCTGCATGCCTCACTGTGACATTCCATCTGTAGTAAATTACAGCGTCTGAAAAGATCAAATTGAGATAATTAATGAATTGCATGTCAGTGGATTAGTTCTGTAAAGTGAACATTCTAGTGCTTTCTTGTTACAGATTAAGTTATTTATTGCCTTGGGTATTCATTAGGGCTCAGCACAGCAACTTTGTGCTCTATCACCAGCAGACTCACGCTTCAAGATTCCAGCTACTTCCCATTTCCTACCAAACAGTTTCATTTTTCTAGTTTCTGTACAGTGGGGATGAATTGTTAAACAAGCAGGGAAAAACCTGTACTAAAACCTACTAGCTTATGAGGGGAGTTATTGAGGAACCCCTGAATTTTCTGGGTGGGTGGGCTCCACTGGGGCACCAGCAAGCCAGTACCATTGATTGATTGATTGATTGATTTAGAAAGGGCGAACAGGGTAAAGGGAAGGTGCTTGGCTGGCAAAAGGAACTGAGGCATGAAGCAGGTCCCATGTTTGGGACTGCAACTCTTGAATAGCTCCGTGCTCATCAGGTTTGGGCTACGACAGGTAGTTCCAAATATACTCAGGTCTGCCTTGGCTCTCCAGCTGGGAGGGACATGGTGTGTTTTCATGGAATCACAGAATGGTTTGGGTGGGGAGAAGCCTCAAAGCCCATCCAGTGCCACCCTGCCATGGCAGGGACCCCTCCCACTGTCCCCGGCTGCTCCAGCCCCAATGTCCAGCCGGGCCTTGGCCACTGCCAAGGATCCAGGGGCAGCCACAGCTGCTCTGGGCCCCCTGTGCCAGGGCCTGCCCACCTGAACAGGGAACAATTCCTGCCCAATATCCCACCCAGCCCTGCCCTCGCCCACTGGCAGCCATTCCCCCTTGTCCTGGCACTCCAGGCTCGTGTAAATATTCCCACTCCATTTCTCTTGTAGGCTCCTTTCAAGGGCTGGGATGTCAAAGGATTTCTCTGTCTCAACATATTAATTAGAGATCTTTGGAATATGTTCAGCCATGGTTCTAACCTAGAACTCCAGAAGTCATAAAAAAAATTAAATCTTTAAGTAATTGCTTGTGACCATTCATAATATTGCACAGGAATACCTACAAATATTGACAAGATTTTCCTTCCTGAGTTTTGGAGTAGAAACAGCCTTATGATTGTGGGAAAATCACAAAAATATGGGGAAACCAGCTGAAGGCATTCAGCATATCAGTCTGAAGTCCATGTGAGAGGTTTGAGAGACTCTTGAACCTTCTGTAGCAAAGGTGACTTTTGCTAATGTTAATCTGTTCTGCCAGAGAAGACAAACCCTGTTAACATTTGATTTGTTCCTCTCAGCACAAGTAAACGTGTGTGTGCTGCAGGGGAGCTTTCAGAGCAGCTCAAACATCACTGCTCTGAGTAAACCAAACCAACGGGCTGGAAAGGGCTGTGTGCAGGTAAAATTCACTGCTAAAGGATTTTGGAAATGAGTTCTTGCTCAATAGAAGAATAAATGCTGAAATTATTATTACAGTTCTAATAGTAAGAGTGTTTGATTACTCAGTTCTCTTACACTATGAGGGGAAATCTTTCCTCTGACAGTTTTTTGTACCATGATATTCAATCTAATGTATTGTTACAGTGCCAACCTCTTAAGATTGAAACCAGATGGAATTAGATGAAAACCAGAAAACTCTCTTTTATTAAAACCATACTGCTAAGTCTTATCTTTTATGACTTTATGCTTTTATTTTTGCTTATTATGTTAAAACCTCTAAATTATCAGTCCTAAAATGTGGACTCATATTTGTTAATTAAACACTTTTTTTTTACTTTATTCTGCTAGGCTGATAATGAAATAACAGCTATTTAAGTAGGTCTAATACAACAACCTTATGAAAACAAAACATGTGGAAATAATTTTTTCACTTTTTTCCTCCTTGATTATTTCAAAAGAAATCACATTAAGTATGCCTGTCTAGTTGTCTTGCACTGAATAAAATGAAAGACAAAAACAAAGTGAGAATAATTTCATTAACTTTAAAGAGTTTGCATACTACAGAAAGGCAAAAGTAGTAGGGAAGGAGAATACAAATTGTAGTTAGTTCCTAAGGACTTTTGCTGAGCCCTTCATCCAAAGGAACGGATAAAAAGATAAAACAGGTGTAAGACTGAAGTATCAAGTAGGAAATGGACAGACATTATTGGATAAATTCATAGACTTAGGTGAACTCTTAGAGAGGGGTGGGAGTTTTTTGGTTTTTTTCTTATTGATAAAGTATTTTTGAGAAATAGATGTAAGACTGCTTGGGCAAATATTATAGAATTCAAGATCCAGATATGGTGATTTATTATTCCACCATCCTCTGCAGGATACTCTAAAATAATCTGCTTTGTTTCCTACCTTGAGAAAGATTTACATGGCACTGTGTGCCCTTCCTGATTTTGGATACTGCTGTGACAGATTTCTACTCTGGGAGAAATTTGTCCCCAAGAAATGCAGATGATCGTTCTTGACATGTATCAAGATGCTGAGAGCATTCTTGTACTGTCCCAGGCTTTTCCTGTAGCATTTGCCTTTCCCCTTACTTTAGAATGCTAAAAATAGTTTGATATATTGTGAATTCCAGCTGTGGTAATATTCCCCCTCCTACCCTTCAGTCCATAGGTCCCTTGTCATGGCACTTGGCTTCTGTTCTGCTGACAACTTTTATCATTTTAAAGCTGAGCATTTATTTACAAGCAACCAAAGAGGAAGCCTTGGTGTAAGAGAATGAATAAAACTTTTTAATGAAAGACATTGGAACAGGAGATAAAATTTGTAAAGCCTAAAGTTTACATAGTGGGTAAAGTTCTTGCACAATTGAGCTTTAAACACAGTGGATACTTCTGCTGGTTTGGCTGACAGTTGTATATATTTTTTTTTTTTTGCTTTGCTCTCCTTTACGTTTTACATTAGGGTAAAGGACTAAGGCCAGGTTGATCTGTTGCAGAGCAAATGCCCATCCTTTTCTTTTGTGGCCTGACTCCTTGCATTGCTCTCTAACTTCACACTTGTTTTTCTCCTGGCAATCAATTTTTTTCCCTCAGCTGCCTTCAGGCTCTTCCCTGAGTGTTTTACTCAATCACCACTTTGCAGTACCACTGTTTTCTCCTCCATGATCTCAGTCTCTGTTATGCTTCTCTGGTTTTTGCCAGTTCTAAGTTGTAACTCATTTTTGCCTTCCTGCGATTGAAACCAGCAGCACAGACACCCTCCACCCTTCCCTAATCCTCTATCCTGCACACCACTAGAAATCCTTCTGGGTTTTGCCACAGGATAAATCTGTTCTTCTGTCTTACAGATGCTGACCTGTGGCTTTTCTTGCACTTCCATGGCATTCTCCACAGTGAAAAGCTTGCCCATGACTTCAGGGGCTCCTTCACAGACAGCTTTGTCTTTGCAAGTTTTGTATTTATCATTGCTCTCCCACAGGAGACAAAGGAATTTTATTCCCACCTTTCTCCTTTTCAGCAAGCACTGGAAATGCTGGATTGTCTGAATTCAGTTCTTGTTTCCAGGGATGTTTTTCATATGGGATCTTCTCTTTCAAGTTGTGCAGCTGTTTACACTCTCATTCTTTATAGAAAAAGGAATTAGAAAAAACAGTCAATTTATTTTCACACTCTACACCAAAGAAATACTAATCACTTTTTTTATGCCATGGAGTTACATGTCAAAGTTACCTAATTTTTAGTGGTAAACAATTTACTTATTATTTATATTGACATTTATTTGTTGAAATCGTTTTATTTATTGTCTCCAGTACCAAGCTCCCATACTATGAGATATTGTGGGATTTGGGTTTTTTGGGGGGGTTTATTTTGGCTGGTTTCTTAAAGGATTTTTACATCTATTTAATAAATTTTCAAATAATTTAAAATCAGCTCTTCACTTTTCTACAGATGTTCTTTTCTACAGAAGTATTTTTTTCTAAGATAGTTCTTTACTATTTGCTTCAACCCATTCCTATCAGACCCATACTGGAGTGTTGGGTAATACATCCTGCCAAGATACTGGATGTTTTATTTTATTACACCAGGGAGAAAGTAATCACTTTTTTTTTACATATCATTCAGTAATGATTAATCTCATGTTGAATAATAATTTTTAATTTCAATTTCTTGAATATATTTGTTAATTTACCTCCTGCTAATATGCTGCTTTAGATGCCACTATTTTGAATTTATTTCTGTACTTAAGTATCATTTGCATAATGGCATTAAGAGGTCCACTCCTGAGTATTTGGTGGTGGGATGTTGGACAGAGTGAACAGGCTGTAATTAGTGGCATCTGACCTTCAACTTCATTAATATGCAAATAGAAATACCACAGGGTGCAAAAGCATGATGCTATTAAAGCAGTCACTTCTGTTTGTCAGATTTCAGTCATGGTGGTTTCCTTTTATTTATTTTATATAATACATAATGTTATGTGATTTTATATAATAAAATGCCCATGTAAAGGTGGATATATGAAATTGTGCATGTGCAGAGGCAAAGGGGTTCTTGTATTCCATAGAGATAATGAAGAAAGCTAAGTAAGCACAGCATAGACATCGTTCTTTTTGGCTTTTCTCACATGAATCTTCTTTCCCTGACATCCTGATTGATCCAAAGCCATGACTGCAATTCTACCAGAGCTTTATACAAGCAGGGTTGGGAGTGGATCACACTGGTTGGTTCAGCTTCCCCAGCAGCAGCTGCTTACAGAGGATTGAAAAATATGTCTTCTCAGCTTTATTTTGGGGTTCTATCCTCTGCATGTCGTTATGCCCTCTAGGCAGATAAGACACATATCAAGAATCCCAGGGTGGGTGAGGCTGGAGGAGCCCACAGGGGCTGCTCTGGTGCCACCTCCCTGCTCCAGCAGGGCCATCCCAGAGCTCAGGGCACAGCAGTGTGTCCCTGTGGCTCTGCAATATCCCAGGGAGGAGACTGCACTCCTCTGTGCACACTCTGCTCAGGGCTGGGCACTGCCCAGGGCACAAGTTGTGCCTCCTGTGCAGGGGCAGCTCCTGGGCTCAGTCCCTGCCCGGGGCTCCTGCCCTGTTTCTTGATGTTGATGCTCAGGAAGAATTTAAATGAGGCCATTAAAGGCAGTGTGAGCAGCACATGGAGAGAGGGGATTCTGCCCCTCTGCACCCTCAGGTGAGACCTCACCTGCAGAGCAGCCCCCAGCCCTGGGGCCCAGCATGGGAAGAACCTGGAGCTGCTGCAGAGAATCCAGAGGAGGCCAGGGAATTTCTGAGGAGACTGGAGCCCCTCCCCTATGGATCCAGGCTGGGAGAGCTGGGGCTGCTCAGCCTGGAGAGAAGGTTGTGTGGGCACCTCACAGCTCCTGCCAGGGGCTGCAAGGAAGCCAGAGAGGGATTTTTCATCAGATGCCAGGACAAGGGGGAATGGCTGCCAGTGCCTGAGGGCAGGGCCAAATAGAATATTGGGCAGGAATTGTTCCCTGTTCAGGTGGGCAGGCCCTGGCACAGGGTGCCCAGAGCAGCTGTGGCTGCCCCTGGATCCCTGGCAGTGGCCAAGGCCAGGCTGGACATTGGGGCTGGAGCAGCCTGGGCCAGTGGGAGGGGTCCCTGCCATGGCAGGGGTGGCACTGGATGGGCTTTGAGGTCCCTTCTAACTGACACCATTCTGTGGTTCTACACTGAGAAATGTGCCATTCCTCAAAATTTCCTGTCCCTTGAGTATTTCATCTCTTATGAACTTATTAAAATGCTGAAGAAGTGTCAAAAATGTTTGGTTTTCATTTTTAATGACTCTATTTTTGGAGAGTTTAAGTGACACGTTCACATCCATTCCAGGCATATCTATCAATCATCTGTATAAATCCCCCTGCCAAGCTCGCCCTTATCTGCGTGCACAGCAGAGTCACAGTGAGTTCTTTTGGATCAATAAGCAACTTTTCCCTGGAAACACTCCTCTCCCAAGTGGGTACAGTGAAGTTGCTAAGTGACTGCTCTTGCTGCAGTGTAGCTGTGCTCACATCAGCCTGTCAGAAAGCAAAGCTTGGAAAGAAAGCAAGAGGCAGCACAGCTAGAGGATGATGATGTGTTTGCTCCCTGGGAACAATTTTATTGCCGTTTAGAACTTCTAACTCAGCTCTTGCTGAGTGCACTGCTCTTTGGCAGGATCAGCACAGGTGTATTTAACTGTTATTCCATGAAGCAGAATCCCTGTGCCTGCTCTTCCAGGCAGTGGCAGCACCACCTGAGAAACGAGCAGGGTTTGACTTCTCTCCTGTGCAAATGATTCATAGCCCATTACTGGTCTCTACCTGGGATTTTCCTTCTTGTCCTTCCACTAAAACAGTAGCTATAATTTAAATTAGCTTTAAATTAAACATGCCATGTGAGGAGAAAGACTTTTTTAAAAAATCCTGTATTCCTGCTAATAATTGAGATTCTTTGGAATTCTGAATGCAATGTGACATCCATCTGCCTGCAACACTGAGGAGCAGCAAAGAACCTGGGTTTTTTCCCTCTGACACTCTCTCACTCCCTCTTTCAGATGCTTTTGCCTCTGTATAGAATTAATAATATAGGAGTGGTAAGACTGGATCATTATCTTTAGCAACCAGTTGTAGTTTAGGAGATACAGTATTACATGGGAATGTCCATTGGAAATTCCTGGAGCAGTCACACAGCCCAGATCCACAATCAAAACTAAAATACTACTGGGAGGATCTGATGGAGCAGTTCAAGTGACATGTAGTTGGAATCATGTTGATGGAGGCAAAGTTTCTTTACACCTGCCAGGTAAGTTGTCTTTGGATTAAAGGATGTTGATATCCCATGATCACAGATACTTCCAGACACATTTCAGGCCTGAAGTATGTTTATGCAGATTATCAAATTATGGTACTTGATGAAAGCAAATTTTCTATTTTCACTATAAAACCAGAAATGAAACTGGATAATCTGTGGTGAGCAGTTCTCATGAAATCCAGTTCCAAGACTGGCTGGGTGAACTTTCATTTCCAAGCTCCTCTGGTTTTCACTCACATGAGAGCAAATTATTTGGAAGCTGTGCTGGGGAAATGCAAGGTCTGCAGGATCAGAGACTGTATTTTCAATGCAATTACTCCATGCTTCATTGCACAAAGGGTATACAGATTTCCTTAAGACTTTTTCTGTTACTTGATGCCAACTATTCTTTTCTCCAAGTTACACAGAATATGAAAATATAGAGCAAAGCTGAAACTCTCATCTGCATAATGCTTTATTTCTAGGAAATATTTGCATTATATATATGCTTTTAATTTTTTTTTAATTTAACCTTGTACATGTCAAACCCTAAAAATTACAAAATTAGTGTAGGAAGCTGCTAAGAATCAAAGTTCCAATTTAGAGTGTCTAATTACTCTGAATATTTAATTCTTTTCAACAATGGGCTTTAGAAGAATCATTATCACACTGAAATCCCCAACATTATCTGTTATTTGCACGAGTGGCTATTCATGCCATGTAATCTCTGGCACAGTGAGTGGGGTGGCAGTTCCAGAGTGGTGTGCCCCTTTGGAAGCAGATGGAAGGTCAGTGCCACTTCAGACACTCTGAATTCTCTAATGGCTTTGGAAAAGTTCATCATTACTGAAGAGATTATTGCAGCATTTCTTTTGTGCAGAAAAGTTCAATAAGGGTAATAAAAAATAAATATACAAGTAGAAACACAGAAATATTTTTATGTTCTGGGTTTTAGACATAGAATGGATTCCCAATTTTTTTCCAAGTCAGTAGTAAATTCCTGTTGCCTTCAGTTTTGCCAATATTTTATTCAAGGGCTCTGTAAAAATACAAACATTGTGAAAATGCATAAATAACATTTCACATTCTCTGAACATATCTTCTGGGATTAGCAAGTGGCCATGCTTTTCCAGTATCACTGTATTATAAATGGTCCTCCTGGATGTCTCTACAAATATCTGATGGTTTTTTGTTGTTCTGGTGTAAATCCAGGTTATCTTTGTTTAAGGAGAATTTACTGTTTTCCACTGGGAATCACTGATACCATCAAATTTCATGATGCCTTCTCATATTTCCCAGTGTTGTTGTCTAGTATGACATAGTCAAGAGTGTGGCTTTATGCTTAAAAAACCATTTTTAAAATTTATAGAATTTAAAATAAAGCATCTGTTAAAAATTTTAAAGTTGCTTTTTGTAGATTCTGAGTATATGTAGAATTCTTAATTTTTAAGCATTTTTAATATATTAAGAAGAGCAAATGATAGCTTTAGAACTGTTTAGACCTATTTTCCCTGTCTAGTTTTATCCTATGGCACTGGCAGACATCATATCAGTCACACAGGGTTAGGCAACCAGTAAAACTCTGTTTCATGATCCT
This sequence comes from Polioptila caerulea, assembly GCA_013397295.1. Taxonomy (NCBI): domain Eukaryota; kingdom Metazoa; phylum Chordata; class Aves; order Passeriformes; family Certhiidae; genus Polioptila; species Polioptila caerulea. Next base: position 21,886 of record VYXF01001439.1, read on the forward strand.
TTAGATCACTAGAGATCACTTAGGTGATATATTAATTTTTTTATTAATAATAATTTAACAATCATTTAATTGATATATTTAATAATAAATAATAATTAAAATATTTAAATTATTTTAAAATTAATTATGAGCAAGGTAGTTTGTGGAGCAAGATGAAGCAGTAACAAAATTAATAGGCTTATTCTCCCTCCCTGGGAATTTGGAAAATTTTGGTTTGGCTACCCCTGCCTTTAACACAAGTAATGGAATTGCAGAAATTAAACAGGAGTTTCTAAAATGCTGAATTAACTTTCTCTTGTAGTCTAGGCTTCCCCTAAGAATAATGACAGGTCAGAACTAGTGGGATGTAAATCATAATGTAAATTATAATGTAAATTGTAGAATCGTAGAAGGGTTTGGGTTGGAAGGATCTCATCTTGTTCCAGCCCCTGCCATGGACAGGAACACCTTCCACCAGCCCAGGTAAATATGAAAGTGCAGTTTAGAGTTGTTTATTCACTGTGCTCTGTTCAGGAAGAGATTGCCTGGGTGGTCTTTCCTGCTCCTGATAATGCTCTCCCACATCTGCTGGCCATTCCAAGGATGTTCCTCCCTCAGTTCAGCCGGGAATCTTAGAGCATGTTTGGGAAAAGAGAGCAAAATAACAAACCCATGTTTCATCTCTGGGAGGAGAACAGTAGAAAAGAAGCAGAATTTTTGTTGGTGACGGGTGCTGAAATGCCCATATTGCCAGGCTAATCCTGTCTGGCACTGAGCTGTGTGAGGAGAGCTCTCTGCAGTCGGTTTTGCTAATGGGAGCTGTGACAGACTCCAGGGCTGCTCATTAGGAGACAGTTTCCTGCCTGTGATCACTTTTTCCTGTAGCAGTCTCCATTGATTTCAGTGGAGCTCCAGCACATGCAGATCAATGACAGGATCTGTGTTGGTGATGGACTCACAAAAAACAACAGGAGGGAATTTATGGTGGTCTGGCTGCTCCCAGAACTTTTCTTATGCATTTTCAAATTGCAGAGGCTTTAGAAAACAAAAGAAATAAATTGCTTTGAAAAACCATAATTGTTTGCTTAGAGAACCACGAGGAGGAAGCAGTAAAGGAAAAAAATTGTTTGGGAGAAGGAGTGCATAAGGCAACATAATAAATTTTCCTGAAAAGAAGAAAGAGATGCCCCTGATTTCCTGAAGTGTCAAATTCATTATCTGCTTCCTAACTATTGGCAATGAAGAGTTGTTGTAACTTTGCAGTAATTTTGCATTAAACATCTGCCATAAATGCCTCTACTGGATATAAAAATTTCTATTATTAAGGAATTGCTGCATGCATCAGACCCACTTAGGAAAACTGATCTTTGCAGAACAGTTTTCCAAACTAAGTGGATAAAATAATTGTGTTATCTGGAGTTGAACCAATATCATAATGACACTTGTATCTACTTTTGTAGCAGAGTTGTTCTTTTTGTATCTTTCTTGCAATAATGAGCCACACAGGCAGGTGCAGAGGAGTGCTCTTTATTGCCAAAAAACCTGCCCTTTTTAAGCAGTTAGGCCTTTATCAGTTTACATAGTTTTAAGGCACAACAAGCCCAGGTCAACCAACTACTGTACACCATGATGTGGGCATGCAGCAGTCATGCAGCATGGCTCTCACATCCCTCATATCCCTCATATCCCTCATATCCCTCACGTCCCTCACGCCCCTCATGTCCCTCACATCCTTCATGTCCCTCACGTCCCTCATGTCCCTCATCTCCCTCATCTCCCTCACATCCCCCATGTCCGTCACGTCCCTCACATCCCTCCTCTCCCTCACGTCCCTCACATCCCTCACATCTCTCACGTTTCTCAGCTCTTCTTTTAGTTGAGTCACTCTCCCACAGTTCCCTTCTGCTTAGCCAAAGCAGCAGGCTGGGGCCATGTTACCAAACCTCCCCTTTATAAAGCTGTACCTATCATGAGGGTAACACACCTAAATGAAGGTAACATACCTAAATGAGGGTAACATACCTANTGTCCCTCACCGTCCCTCATGTCCCTCATGTTCGTCACGTCCCTCACGTCCCTCACGTCCCTCATATCCCTCACGTCCCTCACGTCCCTCATATCCCTCACGTCCCTCACGTCCCTCATATCCCTCACGTCCCTCACGTCCCTCATATCCCTCACGTCCCTCACGTCCCTCATATCCCTCACGTCCCTCACGTCCCTCATATCCCTCACGTCCCTCACGTCCCTCATATCCCTCACATCCCTCATGTCCCTCACCGTCCCTCATGTCCCTCATCTCCCTCATCTCCCTCACATCCCCCATGTCCGTCACGTCCCTCACATCCCTCCTCTCCCTCACGTCCCTCACATCCCTCACATCTCTCACGTTTCTCAGCTCTTCTTTTAGTTGAGTCACTCTCCCACAGTTCCCTTCTGCTTAGCCAAAGCAGCAGGCTGGGGCCATGTTACCAAACCTCCCCTTTATAAAGCTGTACCTCTCATGAAGGTAACACACCTACATGAAGGTAACATACCTACATGAGGGCAACATACCTAAATGAGGGTAACATACCTACATGAGGGTAACATACCTAAATGAAGGTAACATACCTTTGCTCTATTTTCTAGATTTTTCTAGATTTTTCTAGATTTGCTCTATTTCCTAGATGATTTTGGAAACAAGGTGCATTGTCTCTCATGTGAGCTCCTCTATCTACATGCGTTTTTCAGTTTAGAAATGCGTTTTACAGATTAACCCAATTACAACTTTTATGTAACTACAGTTCCACAATGTCAGAGATATTTAAAATATATGTGTGAATCTCTAAACATGCACTTCTAGTTACGGAATCTCTAAAGGAAATATTGATAAGTATTGCCATCGGCTCTTTTGTGGCACAGGTTAATTGTTTTTCAATTTTGTACCTTTCTGTCACTTTCTGATAATATAAATGTGGTTCTTGGGGCAGCCCTGTGCAGGGCCAGGCATTCGATTTCAATGATCCCTGTGGATCATCATCAAACTCAGGATATTCTGTGATTCTAATAATTTCATTTTATAAGTCTGTCATATTTTGCCATCTTCATGTTCACCTTAAAGTGCACAGAATCACATATTTAACCCAAATTTCCACTGAAGCCATGGCTGCCATTCACAAAAAGCAGTTTCTGATCACAAAGCAGTGCCTGGCATGTGGGATGGACACAGATTGTGTCCATCAACAATGGCTCCTCGACAGCAGGGCAGCTGTGCACTGCATAATTAACCACCCCTGGCTCAACTGAAGGGCTGAGATGCAAGTTGATTACAAAAATTCAGGAGTAGATTTGAGAAATACCAAAGTCGTGCTTTTAGAGGGATTCTTTGTACCACAGCAACCTGAGGTTCAAGTTTCCTGCCTTCATTAGGCTCTACAGGAGGGATAAATAGTTAATTAATAGTTAATAGTTAAACTTTTCCTTGCTGTGCAAATTTTAGATTTCGTCTTCTGTGTGGATATGTCCTTGAAGCAGCAGAATAAATCAGATACAGGTGATTCTGGTAACCTAAGAAGGCTTTTCAGCAGCTTCTCTCCTGGCTGTTAATAGAATATCCAGTTTTCCCTTTACAACATAAAGAGGTTATAACACAAGTCTCATGTGAACAATTGCTAAGTGACACTATTCTTGACATGAAGTATTTCACCTCCAATTCCAAAAGGGAATCGCTGATGACAGAAGGTTTTCAAATACACCTTATAGCACTGTCACACCACCTAACAGATCATTTTCTGGCCAAGAGTACAGTGGGACTTTGTCACCTCTGTGCGATCTGTAAGTGAAGATGCCTGAAAGAAAACTAAATCCTCAAGAGATGAATATTTGGGAAAGTAAATTCATTTGGTATTGCTGGTAGGGTCAAAGCCATTTCATGAGGGTGGGTTCTTAGCTTCAACATGTTCCTTTTCCATTTCATTGGGAAAAGCATCCAAGCGTGCGAGTGTTCATTGTGGAGGAATGGAACATTCCTGAAAGTAGTCTGCTTACATTTCAAACTACAATTAGCTTGCTTAATTAGGAGCTAGAACCATGTCAAGCCTGAGGTGTCACCCAACCTCTTTCACTCGTCCCTCATCCGAGTGATAACGAAGCTCAGACACCTCATTTTGATTCTACAGCTATAATGAAGTAAAACATCACTGTTTGTGCTAAATATAGCTTTGGGGGATTTTTGCAGTTGTTTGTCATTATTATTGTCCCAAAGCACATATGGTGCTGCCAGGCTGCACAAAAAGAAACATTTGGGGAACGTTTCAGTTGCAAATGGAACAGAGAGCGATGTGTGCATGGAGATCTGGCTGTGCTGCCTGGTTTGTCCACAGTCCCCTGCCTGCCTGGACCAAGGCTGTCTCCCCTCAGCTCTGAGAACTGAAAACATTTAGTGCAAGAAGAAGGAATAATCCAGCAATTAAAACTGGAAAAATTGGTGTAAGCAGCAATCAGCAGAGTAAGCAACTTTTTCCTGATCCTACAGCAAATCTAACTGGGTCAGGACCTGAATAACCACAAAAGGATGTGTATTATTAATTGTTCTCTTCACTAAACTGTCCTTTATAGATTTAATTGCTGATGATTTATTTCCCACCTGTCTTTGAGACAAGTGTCTGTGACTAGTTCCTGCATGCTCTTAAACTTGCATTCACTGGATGTCAAAATCCACACCTTAAACAGCTGTTCTATGCTCAGAGCCATTCATGTTCCTGGGTGTGACTTTTAAAAGTACAGATAAAAGGGCTTTTGTGCATTTTTTAAATGTTTTGCATTGAGAAAATATTGTGTAAATGATATCTACAACTAAAGAAAGCCAATAAATAAAATTTATTTTATATATCNGACTAAAGAAAGAGAACATGTTAATAAGAAAGCCAGTAAATAAAATTTATTTTATATATCAAATTTTAAAGACCAGAAATGTTCTAAATGAATATTATAATTGTTTTAAGGATATACCAGGTATCAAGAATAAGAAGATATTTTATTAAAAGTAATTGTATTTGTGATAATAAGAAAAGTAGAAATTGTAATTTTTGTTTAGAAGAGAAACATGACATGATATACTCAGAAAAAGTAGCTTTGAGGGTAGAAGGGAAGTTGAAGGAAAGTTTAAAAGAAATTTTAAAAATCTGGTGACATATTAAACTAAAATGAATAAAAGTTTCTTTGCATATTTTCTGATTAAAAAGAATTAGAATAAATACCTAAAGATCCACATCTTATCTGAAATATTTAGTAATGAGAATGTTTGTGCTAAGGGCCAGCACATCCAAACTAACATTACACATTTAATGTCATTGGAGACAGTGTCAGAGGCTGATGTGTGCCAACAAAATACCAACAGACCCGCATCAAAAGGTGTCCAAGGCACTTGTTTGGATTTTAAGGCCAGTCTGATGCTGAGTTCCAATCAAATGCAGCTCTAAACCCATGTGAGGCACACAGTTGTCCTCCTGAACTCAGTGACAGCCTGGAGCCAATTCCCAGTGTAACAAAGCTCCTCCTATAGGGCTGCCCTCAGGCTGGGAGGGGAGCTGTGAACCAGGGCTTCCACATTGATTAGGAATATGAAGATATCATAAGAAAACTGAAGCTGTTAAAATGCAGAGCAGCTAAATAATTTATAAATTGTCATCTCTGTAGCCTTTATTAGGCAATTAAATTCATAACAATAATACTTTCATCTGAGATGCCACATTTGTCTTCAAAGGGTCTGACACTGGCGTCACATGGTAGAATCCTTAACTACTTCTGTCTGTTCCCTGTTACTATTTCAGGACTCTTAATTCCTTGTCTTACTCCCATGATCTGACAGGATAAGTTACATCTCTGTTGCTCAGCTGTTAAGTGTATTCCCCCTGCTAGAAATTATTTATTTTACTGGCACATGGTATATCATCTGTCATGTCCAAGTGGGGGAAAGATCTTCCTCCAGTGTCTTTACTGCTCTTTAATCTTTTTATGGAATGCTCCAGCTTTCCCTTCAGACTGCTAAAGAGAATGCTTGAACTATTCTTTAAAGCTGAGGAGTTGTTCTTTCTCCCCACCACATGTTGGGTGCACAGGAGCACCTTTGTGTGCTTTGGTTTTAGCACTAAAAGTCAAATATGGAACTTTTTAAGGTGTCCTGGGTTTAAATGTAGTAACTAAAACCTGAGCTGGGTATGAAAAACAGATCAGTTCAGACTTTTCTGGAGTTCTACTGGAATTAAAAATCAAATTATTGTAGATGTATAACATATTAGAAGCAACCCAAACTTCTTACTGATACTATGACATTAGTGGTATCATGCTAGTGAACGTTTCAATGGGTTTGAAGAGGTTTTCTTGCTTTTATTCACAAAATGAATAAAAGATTATTTTGTCTAAAGGCAAAAGATCTCCCAGAGAGTTGCTTAATTTTTTTGGTGGAAGTTTTGGTGATAATCTATTTTCAGTACTAGAATTTTCTCCATAATACTGTTAAAATCCCTATAACTACCAGTCTCTCTACTGTAATAATAGTGATTTTGGACATTGTGGCATGCTAAAGACATCAATATATTCAGGCTATTACTAAGAGTGCTATCATTCAAACAGCACTGAATTTCTGGGCAAGTTAAATTAAAGTTTGGTTGAATTTTCCTCTCCCCTCGTGTTTTTCTTTGTTATTCTGTTATTCTGCTTTTAAGTTGCTAACACCATCAGAATTACTGCTTCTATTTAATGTAATATTAGCCTGGATAAAGCATTTGTAGTATTTCATCATTTAAGTGTGCTATATATAGGTCAGGGACTCTCTATGGTCTTTTTCTTGGCTGGTATTTATTTGGTTTTTAACTCTTATTCCCCAACACACAACTTGATGGAATATATTGTCTATCCTTAGGCACCATCCCTGGATGTGGCACTTGGTGCCATGGTCTAGTTGAGGTGTTAGGGCTGGGTTAGACTCAATGATCTTGGAGGTCTCTTCCAACCTTGTAATTCTGTGATTCTGTGATTCTTTATATTTGCTTTTAGATTGGATAATTTTACATATAAACAAAATGCTCAAATTCCAGTTCAATATCATTATCTGATAAAAGGTATCTTTCTTCCCCAAATTGATTGAAAGGTATTATGAACCTACAACTCTTCAGGAGAAGTTGGAATAACTCTGACACTGTAATACAGATGTTTGAGCAGTTATTTTAATTAAATATGACCAACACCTATTTTAAAAACCAGGCTGCAAAAAAAGGCACAAACCTTAGTTTATAGTTGCAGTTTCTCACAATGGATAAGATTTTTCCAGGCTCTATTTTATTTTTTTTAAGTAAAATCACATACGTAGAATCTCAAACAAATCAGCAAATGCTAAAACAACTGGAAAAAAAATAATTTCAATTCATTGATATTTCATAAAATATTATCCTTGCCCAATTTTGACACAAGTGAGTAATGGCTCTGTTTTATGCAATTTTCCTTTTTTACCTCTAATTTTGTGTGATTTAAGTTTGAAACTTAGTCAAGCACGTGTTACTCTCTTGACTGCAGGAATTAATTGTGATGTAGTGATTTCACACAGTGTTTGGTCATTCCCTGGGTGGAAATCTGTGTGTGCAGACTTTGTGGCAAAATCCTTGCATTATTTAAGCATTTCTTTTTCCTCCTGTTGACATCACTAGGTACAAAGTACCTTTTCCTTTAAAAAATTAACATCATGAGTGCTTATCTAGATCAAAGGTGAACTTGATCAAGCATTACACTTGCTAATTTTGCACAAACAAAAAGAAATATAACAGTCCAGAGACTAATTTTTTTTTTTTATCCCAGTCTTTCCTCTTACAATTCTGTAGGTTTTTTTAAACTAACACCAGAAGTTCCCCTTGTTCATGAAAATGTGAAATTTCATGAGCTGATGTGATCAGGTTGTCTGCAGAAGTTTCGAATGTCCCATCCCTGGAAGTGTCCAAGGCCAGGTTTGAGCACCCTGGGATAGTGGAAGGTGTCCCTGCCCATGGCAGGGGGTGGGACTGGATGAACTTTAAGGTCCCTCTCAAGCCAAACCGAGCTGTGATTCTGTGATAAATGTTTTGCTGATTATGTAATGGCCACACAAGGCTAAATTCAGCTTATTCTGACATCTCATTCCAAGAGAAGAGACCACTGGAATTTCAGGGAAATAACACATCATAGCTAGGGTCATGTTTTCCCAGCTTCTGGGAAATGTGGGTGTCTTGTACAAGACCTTGCACACAGATATCAGTGTTTGATATCCCCTGAGCTTCTGTAACCCCTCTTTGAAGCCATAACACCTTTTATCTTCATACCTTCATGTGGCCAATGCATTGGTCGAAGGAGTTCTTTGGTTTAAACCTGCTGCCTGATGGTTCCCCTGAGTAAACCCAGGTTATTGTATTTTGAGGAAGAACACACATCCATTTGCTGTCTGCATCCCTAGCAACTTCCAGATCTCCATTATATTCCTTTCCTAGTCTTTTCTTTAGGAACAGGGAGTTGTGTAACCTATTTAATTTCCCATCATAGTGAACCTCTTTCGTGCTTCTGATCACACCAGTTGTGCTGTTCCAGCTCTCCATTAAACCCATTGGCCAGGCAGTGAAAATAAAGAAAAAGTCACTCAGCAATTCCTTGACAGAGCCAAGCAGAGTGTAGACTTCTGAATCATCCTTTCTGAATGCGTTGTATATTTGGAAGAAATGCAAAGTAATCACCAGTTAGGGCTTGGCCTGAAGTCTTCAATCTCTAATTGCACCCTGTTGGGGTAGATTAGATACTTGATTTGTATTCTGATCACTGGAGTAGACATACATTTCATCAGGATTTGGGGTTTCTTTGGCCTGGCATCTGGTTACTCAGTGAGAAAATAAAGCTATGAAAGTTAGAATACCCCTAGGAGTATCAGCAACATCTGCTGAAGTGAAATAGATGTGTAGCCCAGGTGAAAATTCACAAGGTGCCCTATTATGAATAACGAGACACATTTCAAAGATTATATTTACACTGGCCTAATATTTTCTTGGTGATATTTAATGTTCTGTAAAATAATGGTGTAATACACAACAAAACTAAACAAAGAAGTAGCAGTGCCCTCAAGGAGAAGCAGATTGCAGAGTAAATCACAGGCACCAAAGGAATGCATTTGGAGAAGGCTCTATTGAGATTAACTTTTTTTAACTGTACTACTTATGTATTTTCTCAGAAGACATAAACAGACAATAAAGCAGTAGCATTCTGGAAGCTATAAACTGAATTAATACCATTAACCCATGCAGTATTTTTTCATCTGAGTGTGAATGAGCCACACTGGCAGCATCACACATCTCTGGGATATCAATGCTTCTAGTCATTGAGATGATCATGCTGTAAAATAAAAAAAAACCCATAACTTTAAACAGACTTTAGACTATTAAGCTCGGCATGAAGGGAGGTGAAAACAGTGGCTTTGTTGTGTTCCTGGTACTGCAGCACTTGCAGCACTGTGCCAACAGTGTGCCACGTGTGTGGGACACGGGGTCTCTCAAGGCAAGGCACACCCACATGAGCTGCTCCAGTGCTGGTGAGTTCCCAGTCCCAGCCCTGAACCATTCCCTGCATCCCACTGCTCTGCTCATCTCCCTGGACTACCTTATGCCAACAGGGCCTTTCACAGTCCACTTCTGTAATACTGGGTTTCCAATGCTGAGCATCATCTGGCAAGAAGAGCTGCCTTTGTGTGCCCAGAAGAGTTGATGCACCTCCTGCACATGTGCAAGGCCAGGCTGACAGGGTGTCAGGGTGCCCAGGCACTCTGGTTACACCCACAGCCAGGCAGGATGCTCAGACTTCACACAAAAGTGGATCCTGGGTTTGAGACATGTCTCCATTTAATGGTAGCTCCTCCCGTGAAGAGCAGTGTGCTGAGTATTTGGTGTTCCAGGCTTTGTTATTTCCACTATTTTTTTCACCTGCCAACCACCTCTGAGTGACAAAAGTCAAGTAAAGCTCTACAGGATCATTAAGTACATTAAGTGGAGGAAAAATGGTCAAATATGAGAATGTTTTACATTTATAGCAAATGTAAATTTACTTTCCAAAGAGAATTAAAAGTACAGTTGTCTCCATAATTTGCTATCAAACCACTTTGGAAAAGTTTAGCACACATAGCATGGTGGATACCAAGTTGATCTTGCAAAGATGAGATTTTAAAAATATCACTATTTTTACTTTTAAATGAGTGAGATGATCACAACAGAACACTACAGACCACTTCTGTTATCAGAAAAGCAGACCTGTGTGCTACAGGTGTCCAGAAGTAATTTGATCAGCATCACAAGACATAATTAGTTACTGAAAGTTTGTAATAATTACAGCTCTACTGCCAGAGAAATTTTAAAAAACCAAAGCCCCAAATAATTGAAAAGAAAAAAACCCAAGAGAATGATACCTGCCTCTCACTCTCCTGTGGTCTCAATTACATAAACTCCTCTTGTTTTCCTATAACTATCGATCATGTTTTCCTAGAGTTGCTAAAATTCCACCTGCAGTTTATGTGTCCTGCCTTGAGTGATTCAAATATACATCAATGGACTCTGTGTGTGTGGCAGGAATTAAACAGTGCTGGAAACTCAGTGTATGGAAAGCATTTTAAGAGAAAGGCCAAAGGTAAAGAGGATTTCTTGTGAACTTTTCACAATTTACAATATGACTAATTATTGAAAAATACACCACCTACTGCAATATTTTCTGCAATGGTCTAGGCACAAATTTACCTGTCCAACACTTTGGCTTGTGCTTGAGTTCATATTGCTACAAATACCTGAATTTTGGTGTTCTACTATTACAAATACAACGCCCAAAATATTTGTCTCTGATGAGAACAGATTTGAAGGGGGATAGGATTTTTAGGAGGAAAAACAAGTAATTACTCCATACCTGTAAGTGTGTTGGAAACTTAATTTTGATTCCACTAAAGCTTATGAGTGGTTTGTCATTGAATTCTTGAGGATTAAGAAAGAGCTAGACCAAGAATGAATGTTTTTAGAAATCTCAAACTCTCATTACTTTTGTGTGATATCTACAGCAAAATTCTACCATGGGATTATTTCTGAGTTAACTCAGTAGTGTCCCTGAAATACCACATAATTTGGCTACACTTAATATTGCAACTGAAATTCCTTTTTTTTTCAGTAAGACTAATTTTTATTTTTATTTTTACTTTTTATTTATATTCTCATTTTATTTTAGTTCTAACATGTATTCCATTCAAAGAAACCCATAATTTTTAATTAAGTATTAAAATCACATTAAGGAAAACAAGTACTTTCAAAGCAAAATATTTTTGCTGCAGGGAAAATAGATTATTTATCCTTTAAAGTAGGGGAGAAGATAAATATTTCATAGTGAGATAAATATGTTGCTCAGTACTTAATCTTTAACATGTGGTGAGACCTGAGGGATTATGAGGGGTTGTCTCAGTATTCAGTTTATTACTGTAAATATTTTGTACCATGGAAGAACAGTTTGTGTTTATTGTTTAACTCCATTCTATTATACTGACTTATACATAATGCAAAAGAAATGTGGATTTTCACTGGAATGTGGTAGTGGTTGGAGCACAAGAGGCTCAGCTCTGTTCCATATTGCTCAGCCTGGGCATGGCCATTAGAAAAGTTTTTTCCTGCTTTTTGCCCTCCATCCGAATGATTTGGCAAGTAAAGAAATATCAGACAATCCACCAAAAGGAGAAAATACTTTCAATTGTTGGAAAGTCTTTTCATTTAAAGTCAGCGTGTGCTTTTAGATGCATGTCACCCTGACAGGCCTCTTATTTTCTGTCCTGCAATGAGACAGATAATATCACAGCCTGCCATAAAGATAAGGGATTCAGGGGCAACAAAGGACCAAAATATGGCACTTAGATTATTGATGCATTTCGAAATCACTTTTTTTCCTGTTACAGTGAAGGTGAAATGGATAGGTTTCATAGGGAGGGGCCATCCTGAACTTAAATCTTCCTTTCCCCACATCTCTGTGCCTGACTGTTGTAGTAGCCAGTGTTTTGATTGTTATTCCTGCAAAACAAATAGAAATAAAAATATGAAAAGGCTTATTAAATCAATGTTTATATATGTTGTTTCAAGGAAACAATGTTGCATTATTTTTCCTTACCTTTTTTTTATTATGCTGTGTTTTAGGTATTAACAAGTTCCTATTTACAGCTCCAAATCCCTAATTAATCACAATGACAAAAATAATCTTTCTGTGCAGGCAGGGTTTACCATGTGGGACTGCTCAAGTCTTTTTCATTACATCTAGCAGCTTGCAAACCCAGGCTAAGCTGAACTTTCACTGCTATTCCCAAATGTTTTGGGTTTTTTGCATTATTTAAAATTCCTTGGCACTTCAGGAAGCATGGATTCTGTCTGGGAAGGTGAGCCTTGAGATTGCAACTCCACACTAAAATGTGGGATTTTTGTGCAGTGCATCTGAGTCAAACTGAGCAGCAGAATATCAGTGTACATAAACTTACTGCTATTCAATTATAGATTTAGGGCTGAGAGGGATCAGATCTTTATATATCACTGCAATTTGCATTGCCAATGGTCCTTGATTTAAAATCAAATAAGAGGAAACTTTTTCTCTTTTTCTTGTCCAGACCCAGAGTATAAATTTTTTCGGTTTCAAGTGGTTGTAGAATTGATTTTGTGCCCCATGGCTTTTCCAGTCTGTCGGTTCCCCTCAGATAGAAATCCAAGGGAAAAGTGGGATTTCATAACCTTTGATAGAGTTGTTCACCTTCTGCCACGATATGTTGTCCACATTCAATCCCAGAGAAGGTCACCAAGTACAAGGAAAAATGAAAAAAGGGCTTTGGTAGCTTTAATTCAGAGCTTCTTCATGAAAAATATTCAATTACAAATAGGTGTTTCTAATGCAAATTGATTTTACCCTCAATTAATTACTAAGAAGACAATTCTAGATTGCCATAAACCCAAAAAAGTATATTTTAATAGCATGCTCTGAGCTCTGTAGTCTTGTGTTATTCATAAGTAGTGCATAAATATTTTTGCAGTTCAGATCTGTCATACCTGTTGTATTTAGAAGACTAATAGATAATTTACTCTAAAATTTCAGTTTTCTGTCATCTAAGAGACTAAAAATCAAGAAGACAAAAGATGCAAAGGGCTTGAAAATGAAAAAGATTCATGTAGTTAAATCCAAACATTTGAAATCAGAAGTCTCTAGATATCACATAGGCTTTGTTTCTCATTGTCCATGTATAAAACAATTAAATTTTTTAAATTGTGTGTCTATTTCCAAGGACAGACTAAATCTCTTCCTCCTCAGCTGGATGTGTGTGATAACTCTTTATTATAAGTCAAATTCTGTGATTAGTTCTAGGTTTTGACACAGATTTAAGAGAAGATAAATTCCGTAGTTGAATCAATAAATACATTTCCTGGAAAGCATTGCCTTATTTTAGTATATTCCTGGTTTTTAGGTCTTCACAAAAGAATTTTTCTTGATATCTGTGTCATGAAAGAGAAATAGCTTATCTGATCACAAACATGATACTCTCATAAAAGCAGAGCTGTGCCTAAACCAGCAAGTCTGACTGCTTTCATGTCTGAATAAGTTGACAATGAACTGTTTCCCTACTGGCTGCGTGGTTACTGGGGGGAGCCAATTTGCAGTTGACTGTATAAGACCTTAAAGATGTGTTAGAAGTTCCTGAGCTCCCTTGTCCTCTCATTTGTGCTGCTGGAAAGTTGGGATGACTCTGTCAGAGGCAGTGGAACTCTGCAGATACAGAATTATTAGGAACAAATGAAGTTTTACTATCTTTAAAGGACAGTAAAATGATAAGAACAAGGATTTGCATTTGTCTGGAAATCAAGGGGGGTTCCAGTTCTTAACACATATCTCAGCTGAATGAAAATCTTCCCTTTGGACACCTCTTACAAGATTCAACTAATTTGAAACCTCTTGCCTGAAAATTGTAAAACCCCAAAAACTTCTTTATGTGTTGTATTTATGGGCAATTAAATATGTGTTAAAAATATGTCTTGTGTATATCATCTCATAACTTGCATTCCACCAAAGAGTAGGGGATCACAGTTTTTTCAACCCTTTTGGTGACCTCATTACTTCTACAAAATAATTTCTCCCTAATTTATTCCATGAAGAAGTATTTAAACTGATTGGCATGATTGAAAACATGGAATAAAAGGCATAGCAATATTCCAAAGTCATATTTCACATTTACCTCTTCAGTGATTTGTGACTGAGCACAACTCGAGAAGTGAAGCAAATCCACCCCCCTTGCCCAACAAAACTGAAGAGGGATAACCAGCTGCCTTATTTCACCGCGAGAAATCTGGAATCTGGTGCAAAATGTGATGATGTGAAGGAAAAAATAAATACCATGGCAACCTACAGTAATATGGAGATATTAGAAGATATAAGAAGCATATGGAGGGTGCCGATTCCATGCACTAAAGCTCATGAATCCCAAATTACCCATAAATACCTAATTGTGTGTCATAGAAACCAAGGGGGCAATTCTTAGGGGTTCCAAAAAAGTTAGTAATTATATTTTGGTTGCTAATAGCATGAAACAATATGCTATGTTCACCAACATTTATTTTACAGAGGTATATGTTATGTTATTTATCACATTTCCCTGGAGGACCCATTAATGCTGTTCGTGGTAACAAAGTGCAAATAATAAATGTGGAAGTCACACAAGTTAATCCAAAGACAAAGAGAAATTCATGCAGCCAGGCAAAGGGAGAGGATTCCCTGAATTTTGCTTGATAATCCTAAGTTCAATGATCATAGCTACTCCTCACAGATATAAACTTTCATTTATGCAATATATTTATGGCCTCTTTCTTATTGTCTTCTGACACAGAAGGTGCTGACAAATTTAAGGGCTAGGGAGGCAGTTTGGTCCTCAGAATGCTGAGCTAATGAGCTATTAAAGAATTTTATACCAGCTTTGGAGTGAGGATGAAAAAGTAATTCTAGATGCAAGAAGTGATATAAAAATTTGTTAATTTAACTAGAGGACTTATTTATTTCCTTTTCTCCACCAAATGTCAATTTTTATTGGCAGCTTAACCATGGATCAAGGCAAAGTACGTGATAAAAGAAAATAATTTCAAAAAGGAAATCTTAGAATCATAAAGTGCTGGAAGGGACCTCAAAGCCCATCCAGCCCCACCCCTGCCATGGCAGGGATCCCTCCCACTGTCCCAGGCTGCTCCAGCCCCAATGTCCAGCCTGGCCTTGGCCGCTGCCAGGGATCCAGGGGCAGCCACAGCTGCTCTGGGCACCCTGTGCCAGGGCCTGCCCACCTGAACAGGGAACAATTCCTGCCCAAAATCCCACCCAGCCCTGCCCTTGGCCACTGGCAGCCATTCCCTGTGTCCTGGCCCTCCAGCCCTTGGCAATTGTCTCTCTCCATCCTTCCTGCAGCTCCTGCAGGCCCTGCAAGGCCACCCTGAGCTCAGCCCAGAGCTTCTCCTGTGCAGCTGAACAATCCCAGCTGTGCCAGCCTTTCCTGCCAGCAGAGCTGCTCCATCCTCTGCCCATCCTGGAGCCTCCCTGGGCTCTCTGCAGCAGCTCCAGGTCCCTCCTGTGCTGGCCCAGGGCTGGCCCAGCTCTGCAGCTGGGGGCTCCCCCGAGGGGCACAGGGGCACCATCCCCTGCCCTGCTGCCCACGCCGGGCTCAGCCCAGGGCAGGGTTTGGGGTCCCAGCACCCCCGGCCGGGCAGGGCCAGCTCTGCCCCGCGGCTCCCCAGGGCTCTCCCAGGGCTGCCCCGGCTGCTCAGCCCAGCCTGGATGGATCCCGGGGCTGCCCTGGCCCAGCTGCAGCCCCGGCACTCGGCCTTGTTCAACCTCGGGACATTCCCGGGGCACTTCTGGAGCTTGTCCTGGTCCCTCAGGAGTGTCCCTGCCCCCTCAGCTCTGTGTCACCTGCAAATAAATTCAGATCAGTGAAGGACTGGATATTAAGGTTCATTTGTATCTTTTAAATCCTTTATTACACAGTTTTCACAGCTTTAGTCAATAATAAGACAAATTAATTACTACCTTAGTGGCCAGTATCAGCTAAGGCCAGATGCTTTTGTGCTATTCGTGAATCAGCTGACTTGAGAGGGAAAGGTGAAATAATGGCACTTTTAATTCAGTAAATGGAATTCTCAACAGCTCAGTGCTCACCCCTGCTGCTGAGCACAAAGATCAGATGAAGGGGTGAAAACCCATGTGCACCAGGGGAAGTTAAGATTCCTGTAGCAAAAGATTTTCAAACTGAACTTCATTCTCTGCTGCACCTCAGTTTTTGAGAAATGATCCATTCTTCCTATTCCTCTGTGGGCTTTTGGAATGCTGTTCCTATTTGTAAAGTCTTCAGCTCTGGCTCCATTGTCTGTGAAATCTCTGTGTTCATTCACTGGAAGCAAAGTGCAAAATGCTGAAACTTTTTTGAAGAATACTTTAGTTCTTTTAAATCTACTCATGTCCTTGTCTAATACATCTTAAATCTTTAATTAAGAACATATAGCTAATGCCAGCTTTATTATAAACACAGGAAATCAAATTCTCATCATTAGTGTAAGACTAATAGAAGATCAAAAGGAAGCAGATGTGATGCTCAAAATCAGAAAACATTGTATTAATCTGTTTTACTGGGTAAGACACAGGTTCTCACCACAAAAGGTTAGAAAAAAATTTGTATGAAACCACTCAGCCAGACTTCAGCAGGGTTGTTTTCAGATGGAGGGTTTGCAGGTCACTGAGGAAGCTCTTATTTGCCAGCTGAGTGCATCATTATTAGCACTATTAATTGGCAATATTATGTGTAATACTTAATTGAGTTATGCCCAGATGTGTCAATTCTGTTTGCCCAGCCTGTTGTTACCATGATCCATGCTGGGATTCTTCACCCTGTGTTTCTGTCTGCTTCTGTCTGACACTTAACAACATTTAGCATTTGTTTGGGAATGATTACATCTCTCTGTGGAGATGCTATACCAAGATTTTATGTGCTTAAGTATTCCTCACTTCCAGTCTGTGCTATACCTATGGTAAAAGAATATTACAGCAATTATTTTGAATATTATGAGTTTCTCATTATTGTTATATCATTCTTCCCATTGCTATTATATTCCTTCCATTATATTTTCAGAATTAATTAAACTGAGCCTACAGACTTTCTCAATGATCTTCTTTTCAGGTCAAAGTCCATTCTCATCTGATCAGAAAATGAATATACATGTATGTGTGCTGTACCTAAGACTGAAAGGATAATTGCTTCCACTTGCCTGAGCATTGGATAAAATTATTTGCAGAGTTACAGACAGTTCCTGTGAATGCTGAGAAGAGATTAGAGGTATGACTTTCATTTGAAAGGTATTCAGGTTGTTTATGGGGAGGCTCGTTCTGATCTATTTTGCAGAAGATTTGTCTTTTTAAAATGTCAAATTCAAGAACTTCCTCAGCCTTTGGGCAGACTGCAAACACTTCCTGGACTCTCTAAAACTCACAGAACAGATGAAGATGCACCTAACAGCTTTGAATTCAGTTTCCACATCTTGTTTTATTTTAAAGACATTTTGACTTTTGTTGAAACATGCCTTGTTTCAATTACTGTATAACCATAATTAACAGCTCCTGTCTGCTCACATCTCTGTTCACTTTGTTGCTCTTTTTTCTTCTTGTGCCCTTGTGTGGCTTTCCCCTCGTGACCAGATTCATATCAACACTTGTGATTGAAGCATGTTCGTTGCTTTGCAGGCCAGTGCTTTTTTTGGCTTGGAGTTAAATGACTGGGATTTGAAATCAATCAGGCTCCTTCTCAGAAGTTGTTCAGCACTGGTTAGGTCATGTTCCTTGAGCATAATAAGGCACTGAACAAGTTAAGGTTAAATGGATTTTTAAATCAATAAATACAAACCAAGAGCCAACAGGATGTCACAATTTTTCCTTCTACCCCCTTGTTTTTAGAAGAAATATTGATGAGAAGCATTTCAATGACAACTTTTCCCATGGAGAAATTCTTCCTGATGTCCAAGCTGAACTTCCCCTGGCATAGCTTGAGGCTGTTTGCTTTTGTCCTGTCTCTTGCTCCCTGGGAAGAGCCCAGACTACACCTGGCTGTATCCTCTATAACTTTTTAAATTTTTTTTTTAACTTTAGGTTTGGAAACAATCCTTGGCTGAAGCACAACATCAGCACAAAGTGAATTTGGTCACCATGAAATAATTAAAAGTAAAATAATGTAGGCTAAGACATTTTACTTAGAGAAGTAAAATAATTCCCAAGATTACTGCACTTAACTTTATTCTCTTATACTCAGTGTAGACAGTTCCAACTGTGTTGATTTGCTGCCAACAGTGTTTTTGCCATTTCAGCATCTGGAAGCCTTGCTGTTAAATAATCAATATTTATTATTAAAAATGGAGAAACATTTGCAAAACTTTCCTTGGAGATTTTCCTGACGTGCCTTTAACATCCCTTTGTTAATGAAAACTCTCTGGACTGTTTTCAAAATTTTTCTATGTGTTTGCAGAAAGGAAGAGGGCAAGAGAAGAGGCATAGTTCCTTCAGAGAAGAGGTTAGTTACAAACTTCTCAAAATTAACCAGATAGAGGTATTACAGGTACCTAATAGTGCTTAGGAAGTTAAAATGTTGAATTTAGCATAAGCTATGATGATATTACTTCTCTTAATGGTCTCCAACTTTTTTTTTTTGTGTGTGTGATCAAAGGAACTGAGGACTGCTCCAACACCAACAGAAGTTCATGGGAAAAATCCTTGGAGTCTCTTGCTGGTTTGTTTTCAAACTAGTATAAGTATTTTCATAGGATTATCATCATAAAATATCATATCATCATCATCAAATGATTTGGGTTGGAAGAGACCTTAAAACTCATCCAGTGCCACCCCTGCCATGGCAGGGACCCCTCCCACTGTCCCAGGCTGCTCCAGCCCCAATGCCCAGCCTGGCCTTGGCCACTGCCAGGGATCCAGGGGCAGCCCCAGCTGCTCTGGGCACCCTGTGCATTTTGCAGTGCTCTTGCATTCATCCACAGAGAAACTTCTTTATTTTTGAAAGAGAAGAGGAAGAATTCAAATACCAACAGGTTTAGTTGGGTATTTGGTGGCCTTCACATGTGACCAGTGGAGGTGAGTTTTCTCCAGAATTAAGGTTCAGGGTTAAGATTAGAGGAGTCTGGCTGGCAAAGCAGGTAATTTAGGAGAGTGTAAAACCTCACTTTGAATTGTAAAGCTTTAACAAATGCTTCTCATGGATGAGGAACACAATTACTTGAGAAGCATTTTGCAGGTTTTTTCAAACACTTCAGTATAGGAACGTTTGCTGCCTCCCTTCCTAGGCACAGGTATACAACACCAGGATTAATCATTCTCAGGCTAAATCCTGTGCCCACAATCTTCTCTTTTAGAACTGTGCTTACAGAGCAATCCCAACTGAATTTTCCACAAGTAGGAAAATTTCCTACAGGGATCTCCTGCGAATTCAAGTGACTCAAAATAGCTCATTCAAAACAATTGTGTTGTTTATTCACCCAGAAGAACACAGCAAGGCCCATTCCTCTGAGAGCTATGTTAACTTTCTCAGTTTTCTGAAAGTTTAAGAAGCTCAAGCTTGACCTAAATACCTTGAGTTCAGAGCCAGGAGACACAGCAGCTCTCTCTGTCCCTAAATTTTGCTGGAATATGGCTGTGCATCCCCTCATCCCTTCCCAGTTTAGGGCTGCTCTGCCCTAGAGACTGATATCCCTGAGAGATGAAGACTATCAATTTCTCCCAGACTGCTCCAAAATAGCATAATTTAGTTTAACAAAGTGAACCATGGTTGAAAAAAAGTGGTCAGTTTTAGTTGCTTATTAGGTTATTTGTTAGCATCTTAAACTTAGAATTAGGAGTGGAAAAAAATCTTAGTCACAGGATTTAATCTATTATTACTGAAATGATGTTTATTTTAGTGAAGAGAAGGTAGAGGCTTATGTCAGGATATTTTAAATATTTTAATTAAAGCTGCTGAAACACTTCTAGGCATTTTTACTGCACTTTTTTGGAATAAAAGGGCTTAGATAAAAGCAAATATTGTGATTTGCTCTTCTCCCAGAGTTCACAAACTTTAGGACAGGTGGATATGTGTTCATCCAGGAGTCTGTGCTGCAGTTTGTGCTCTTTCAGGAACTCAGGGCCTCTCCTCTCTGGCAGTTCCAGTTTTTCCAGGGTTTGGGGCACCCTGACATTTGTGTCGTGCCATCAATCCACCTGCTGCAGCCACCTGAGGGTTTTGTGTCATCCTCCACATACATCCTTCAGCTCCTATTACACTTAATTGTTTTATTTGCTTTGATTTTGCAACCCTAAAGTATTAAAGGTGCCAAATTTCCAAACATGACTGACAGTACCAAGTGTAAACTCTTTAAAAATATTGTTTCTTGTAGAGAGCTTCCTTTAGATGTTAAATCTTGTGCCACCTACCAGCTTTTCTTCCTCACTTTTGCTAAGATCAACATTATTTAAAAGTTAAATTTTTAACTTTCAAGTTTGGGAGTGAAAAATAATTTCATTTTACCATTTTGTACTTTTCTAAATTTTAAAAAAATGGTGCTTATCTTTTCTTCTGTCTTCCACACACAAGTCTGGTGCTAGATGTAGACAGGAAAATGAGATTTCAAAGATGAAAAACTCTACTCTATGGAAAAAATATATTTTTTTATTTTAAGTGATGGATTTGTTTATGTTAACTTGATAAAAGCTGGAATTGGTGACACGATGATTTAATACAACCCTTGCTAACAAGTTGCAGACATTATCAGTGTCAAAACAACACTGCCAGAGGCATTTTGGCATCAGGCTGGGCTGGTAACTCCAGTGCACTGAACCAGCTTTCTGGCAGCTGTTCTATTCCTGAGTGCTGCTCATTAAAGTCAGCTCCAGTTACTCTTTTCTTCCCTCCCAGACATTTTTATTCACATACTCTTTTCTTTTTGCTCACATATGGAAAGGTAAAGATTTTAAAATTAATAAAAATGAAAGTGTAGAAGCCTATGTCTTGACAGGATGTGAACTGGAATTTTAGAATTATTTATTTCTTCTACACTTAGGCTGCTGTGTCTCCATTGTGAAGCACAGCTCAGGTGCACTTGGCACCTCAGGAATTTTTGGATATTTGCCCTTTATCTTTGTCCATCTCCCTCAGGAGATCTGTTTATGATCAAAAAGCTTAGAACTGCTATGGGAATGAATATTCTTGTCATTTCAATAGATATAAAGTGACATTTGCTGAGAGATATATATGTAAATTTTTTTTTTTTATGAATAATGTTGGAATTGAATTTTATTCCTTTGATTTTAGGAACCTGTTGAGCTAGACCACAAATGCTATGCAAAATCTTCAACTTTGATCTGAAATAAAAGTGCCATTAAATTTTAACTGTAGTTTATCCTTTCCCATTTCTGTTCAGGGTGCTGATAATGTCCAAAGATTTCTCCTGTAAGCAAAGAATTTTTTATTAAAACTTATACCCATCCAGTACTCATAAACAATGCTTTCTGAATCAGTTGCAAGCTTTAAATTAAGTTTTCAAATTATAACAGGTTTCACATCAAAGGTGTGATGCTGAACTTTACTTACAAAATGTGCAATTTTGTTTACTTATTTTTAATTTGAGTTTTTATTGTTTTACATATCTTTTGTATAGGCTGATGTGGGGGAGAGATTTGTGTAAAATGAGATGGAAATTTGTTTTTGCCAGAGCTTGAAGCTCAAAACCTGAAGCCCTGAGGTTCCTGACAGGAGGATTTGTTCACATAATTCTCATCCCTGGAAGGACATGGGATGGTGAGGAGTGGATTTTGGGAGTGTGTCTGTGTGCTTGTGTAGACAACTGCTGCTCATGATGCTTCAGTCCTTGCTCCTGCTGAGCTGGAGCAGTGGGAAATATGTATATTGAGTTGTTTGAAGTGTTAACTCATCAGAGCTGCTTCCTAAAACTGAGCACTGATGCTCTTGAGCTGTGTTTGGCACGGTGTGCTGCAGCTACCTGAGCACAGGTACTTGGGCCAGTTTTGGAAGCACCAGTGCAAGCAGGACATCCAGAGTAGCCACAGCACATGCAGGGGGGATCAATCATCAGCTGCACCAAAGTGTCTCTGGCTACCTGCTTTACTAATCTGAATTATTTTGCAGAACTCATTCAGAACTAGCTTAGGAATGTGCATGAGACAGGTCTGTAAAATAGAACTCGTTATGGGTCACCTGTGTGCAGCTCTGGGGCCTCATGGCCAGAGAGCCCTGGAGGGGCTGGAGTGTCCCCAGAGAAGGGAACAGAGCTGGGAAGGGGCGGGAGGAGCCCCAGGAGGGGCTGAGGGAACTGGGAAGGGGCTCAGGCTGGAGCAAAGGAGGCTCAGGGGGGCCCTGGTGGCTCTGCACAGCTCCTGCCAGGAGGGGACAGCCGGGGGGGTCGGGCTGTGCCCCCAGGGAACAGGGCCAGGAGCAGAGGGAACGGCCTCAGGCTGGGCCAGGGCAGGCTCAGGGGGGCCAGCAGCAGGAATTTGCCCATGGAAAGGGTGCTCAGGCCTTGGCAGGGGCTGCCCAGGGAGGGTTGCAGTGCCCATCCCTGGAGGTGTCACCTGGAGGTGGGGACAAGGTGGGCACTGGGCACAGCTGGGACTCCATGGGCTGGGAGGGCTTCTCCAGCATTAATGGTTCTGGAATTCTGGGATTCTGTTACCTCAGTGGAGTGAATGCAAAAAGCAGTAAAAATCTATGAGGAAATGAAGTCACAGAGGAAACACTGTGGTGATCACAGGGCAGCTTCTATTTTGTGCAGGTGGGCAGGCCTTTGTGTTTAAATTGTAGGGACACTGGTAACATCTCATACATGGCTCCAGATGTTGCATCAGTAGTCATAGATTTAAAGATAACTCTTGATATTGTTAAAGGGCCTAATCATCTTCCTTTTCCATTCTCATTTCTATTTATGTAAAATGTCCCATTTTAACACTGCACTACACATTTGTCCTAAAGTTTAATATATCTGCAATCACACAGCTAAATGCAAAAGATGTGTCAATTCTGTGGAGTATAAAAACCCCCAAAATAAATGAAATGGGCTCTTTGCTTGTACTCTTGAATTACCCATTCAAGCATTTTAACAGGCAGACTCCTCCTAATCCCCTGACAGCACCTGGAGGGGTGCTGGTAGAATACCAAAGGGATGGTGGGAGGATATGACATATGACACTGGGGCAGGATCTGAACTCAGACAAATTAAATCTGTCAGCCAGCTCCTCAAAGCCTGCCACAGTTCTTAGCACTGCTTGGTTGAGCTGGCTTGATACACAGACTTATTGTATTATTCAGCTGGTTTGATTTTCCTTTTTATGACAACCTTACCCTGGAGACCATCCATCTCTTTGCAGTGTTGGAGAATGACTTCAACTGAATGATATTTCAATATAATTTATAATCCTATACTGTAAACAGAAGTGATGGTTGCTTCTAACCACTGTGAAGAATTCCAATAGGTACATTGGACTTTTGTTTTCTCAGAGGGCTGGAAATACTTTGGAGTTGGGCCAGTTTTCACAGCTTAGGGTGGTAAGTTTTATAGAAGAGCTATGAAATACCCTGCAAAGGACAAGAATTTCTTCCATGTATGCCCTGGCAGTTAATGGTGCATGTAAACAACTACAGCTGCAACAAATTATTTGCCAAAAATTCAAACGGTGGTCATTACCAGCTTTCAGCTTAAAACCACAGCTATGATCAGACATGCTGAGAGGAACATCCCCCACACTGTGCCCATTCACTGCCAAGCAGTTCCAGTTTTCACTCCTCCCCATGAGCAACGCCCCAGTTTTGCTCTGATTTCCTTTGGGTCCAAGAAATAGAAATAATGATCATTCAAATAACAAATTTGATTGATCCATACTTTTTATCTACATAGCATAAATAACAGGTTTAGTGTTTATCAAAGTGGTGGCTGTCCATGGATCCCTGGCAGTGGCCAAGGCCAGGCTGGACATTGGGGCTGGAGCAGCCTGGGACAGTGGGAGGGGTCCCTGCCATGGCAGGGGTGGAACAAGATGAGCTTTAAGGTCCCTTCCAAGACAAACCAATCGCTGTAACTGAGATTCTGTGCAACAATTAAAAATAAATTTTAGCATGTGGACTTTTCTTTTATCATAATTGTTCAAGTTTCACAATATTTTTTAAATATAACACATAAATATTTTTTAATGAAGTAGCTTGCACTTCAATGTTTTATTTTTCATTTTAGTAATATAGTTACACGTGTAAAGTACAAAAAGAGGCAACATACAAAGGCTGTAACTGAAATAGAAATGTACAGGGAAACACATCAGTAATCCTATTAAATAATTCTATTTGCTGATGCAATATAAGGCAAGTCAAAAATGCACAGTCTTTATTGTACACATGTCAAATGGCTCTATAATAATGCTAATGCTGACAACTGACATTGTTCTCTGACTGGCAAACAAAGCAACTATTTCAGTGTTTGATCCATTTTTTTTTGATTGTGACTATGTTAAATGACATATTGCAGCAAACATTAAAAAATAAAAAAGGGAAAAGGATTTTTTCTATTCTATATTCAAATGAGCTAACAAGGGCTGGCACATTCACAGGTACCAACAGCTAATGAACAAACACTAGACACAACTCAAATCATCCCCTTGCCTAACATTGTGACCAAAGTGCTGCTTCCAGCCCTGGGCCAGCACAGGAGGGACCTGGAGCTGCTGCAGAGAGCCCAGGGAGGCTCCAGGATGGGCCCAGGATGGAGCAGCTCTGCTGGCAGGAAAGGCTGGCACAGCTGGGATTGTTCAGCTGCACAGGAGAAGCTCTGGGCTGAGCTCAGGGGGGCCTTGCAGGGCCTGCAGGAGCTGCAGGAAGGATGGAGAGAGACAATTGCCAAGGGCTGGAGGGCCAGGAGCCAGGGAATGGCTGCCAGTGGCCAAGGGCAGGGCTGGGTGGGATTTTGGGCAGGAATTGTTCCCTGTTCAGGTGGGCAGGCCCTGGCACAGGGTGCCCAGAGCAGCTGTGGCTGCCCCTGGATCCCTGGCAGTGGCCAAGGCCAGGCTGGACATTGGGGCTGGAGCAGCCTGGGACAGTGGGAGGGGTCCCTGCCATGGCTGGGGATGAGATGGAATGATCCTTGCAGCCCAAACTATGCCCTGATTCCATGGAAGGTGAGAGGTGTACATATTTCCTAATATCTGTTTCCTTGATCCTGGTTTAATTAAAACAAGCCCCCCCAAAACAATACATTCCCTCAAAGACCCCATCCCAAGCTCTTTGCCCCCGGCCTGTTATCTTATATTAAGCACCCAGATGTCACTCAGCTTATGCTGTAATTAGAGAAGAAGAATTAACAGTGTTCCTAAATGTCTGAAATCTCTGATTTAAAAGAGTAAAAATGCTGCTAAGAGAGAATTCTGAGGAAAAGATGGTCATGGAATGCTACAGGGTGGTATTCCAACACCACTCTCAGTAAGCTGTGAGGTGATGCTGGTCAGGCTTTGAAAAGTTAACTCACTGAGGCTTCCCAACATGACAGATCTCTTGATTATTTGCCATTTATACATATTTAGATGGCAAAGCTCAGCTGTTACTAACTGTCATCTGTTCATGCATTTGCCTGGTCAGTGTGAATCTTCTTTACAGCTTTGCTGCAAGACCTTTTGTAGTTTTATTCTGGATTTTTTCTCTGAATTCAGTCAGTGCCAGCTACATGCAGACTTCAGCAAAACTGTGTTCAGAGATGAAATAATTAATTAGTAAAGCAGAGACAAAATCAACAAGGTTGACAATTCCCTAAAGATGATGATTTAGATTCAACCTCCTCTCTTACTCTGCCTTAGAATAACTTCTGAACCAACAATAAAATACAACCACATTTACCCACAGTTTAAGAATTTTACCTCCTTGTTTCCCTTTGCTTTTCAATGAGACTCCTGAAATAAAATGGGGTTATTTTAAGTTGCAAAGCAAAATAAATTAAACTTCTGAAGTTCTAGAATTGGTGGGGGGAAAGTGGCAAGTTTTCATTTTATCTACACAGTGTTTCTTAGTTTTAATTGCCTGATTCAGTACCTGAATCAAAAAGTAAATCATCCAAAGAGCTTTAATGATACTCTCCTTCAGAACTAAGATTAAGCCATACTGATCCCTGAAGAGATACTAACAACTGCACTGCCCAGGAGTGGGAGTAAGCCTCTTAAAATTGGGTATTGTTAGAGAAAATAATATGTTTAAAGGGCACACCCCCTGGCTACTTTGTCTGGAGAATATCTGTATAAAAATAAAAATAACTGTGTTGCTTCTCAGCCAGAACTTATCAAAGGGAAAGTCTGTGCATTTTGTCTTTTCCATAAAAATCCAGGTATAATAAAACAGCTCTTCTGAGGAAAACTCTGCATCTTGTCTGGAGCACTGGTGCATCCTTGCATAAGCATTCCATACTAGTGAATAAGCAGCAGCTTCTATAGCCTGGAGTGCATCACAGCAGGATGTGTGCAGCACACAGCAAATAAATCCAATTTGATGTCAGGTTTGGGGGCCTTTTTCTGCCCTGTTTTATTGCTATCATGGCTTTACCTGGGAGACATATCTGAAATAGTTAAATCATTTTATATGCATGGAAGATTCTCATGTGAAGAGATGCTTTATACAGGATGTTGTAGGGGGGACATTAAGGAATATTGTCAGGAATATTTGAGACAAAGACAGGACTTGCCCCTGGATCCCTGGCAGTGCCCAAGGCCAGGCTGGATGGGGCTTGGAGCAGCCTGGGACAGTGGGAGGTGTCCTTGCCCATGGCAGGGGTGGAATGGGATGAGCTTTAAGGTGCCTTTCAACCCAAAATGTTCTGTGATTCTCTGATTCTTGCAGAGCTTTCCTGGTTCCAGTTCTGAAGATTGGCACAAGTAATTTTGGACATCAGAGCTCCAGATAAAGTTGATTTGATAAGCAACCACAGACTTTCCTTCCTTCTTACCCTATCTTAATTTTTTCTCTGGCCTCTGAGACCACCAGTTAGTTCTGTCCTCTTTCTTTCTCATCAGATTTTAAATTTTTGAGGCAGGGATCATCCCTTTCTAGTGCTCTTCTGTTACCTCCCTTTCCTCCCCAAAACTGAGAACACAGTCAGAATATTAAAAATTTAAAAAAAAATTTAAAAAAAAAAAGAGAGAGAACCACCCTTTAAGAAAGAATGCAGTAGCATATATTCCCTTTTCAAATAGAATCATTACCATAGCANCTAGTGCTCTTCTGTTTCCTCCCTTTCCTCCCCAAAACTGAGAACACAGTCAGAATATTAAAAAAAAAAAAAAAAAAAAAAAAAAAGAGAGAGAACCACCCTGTAAGAAAGAATGCAGTAGCAAATATTCCCTTTTCAAATAGAATCATTACCATAGCACAGCTCTCCTTCAGCTCCCAGCAGCTGCAAATGGAACAGGGAGATGTTAGTGTTCACTTCCACTGATCTCATTATACAAACCACGAAGAGGAGCAAGGGAATACATTTGGAGAGCTTTCATGTGGTTAAAGCAACAGGGGAAATTCAGGCTTTGATATCCCCTTGTTCAGTATATCTGCCTCACTTTGTGCCAGCCACTCAAAAGCCAAGGCTGAAAAAATATTAGAGGCTTGTTGAAAGGAATTGGAAAAATGAGAAAAGGCTCTAATTAAAAGGACAAAAATATACTTGGAAAGTGTTTCTCAGTGTTTTTAAGTTCAAAACCGGACCACCTATCCAAATCTCCTCATTAAAAGTCAGATTCAAGTTTCATGCTGAGAGCTTGATACCAGGTTTCTACCCAGCTAGACAAATACTAAGTGCTTTGATTTCTACATTACCAAGGTGCCTAACAGGCACTGATTGATACCTCTGTTTGTGACCTGATGATCTAGGTAGGGAAAAGTCAGCATCCACAATTGCTAATTTGGTAGTGAAAGCTCAGAGGTCGAGAGATTTGTCCACAACTGCCTGGAATGCAAAGCACAGTCCCTGGCTTTGGAATCCCACATCACCCAACAGAAACATAAGAACCTTTCCTTCTTCTTCTTTTCTGTTTTCTTTTCCTTTTTTTCCTCTTTTCTTTTTTCTTTTCTTTTCTTTTCTTTTCTTTTCTTTTCTTTTCTTTTCTTTTCTTTTCTTTTCTTTTCTTTTCTTTTCTTTTCTTTTCTTTTCTTTTCTTTTCTTTTCTTTTCTTTTCTTTTCTTTTCTTTTCTTTTCTTTTCTTTTCTTTTCTTTTCTTTTCTTTTCTTTTCTTTTCTTTTCTTTTCTTTTCTTTTCTTTTCTTTTCTTTTCTTTTCTTTTCTTTTCTTTTCTTTTCTTTTCTTTTCTTTTCTTTTCTTTTCTTTTCTTTTCTTTTCTTTTCTTTTCTTTTCTTTTCTTTTCTTTTCTTTTCTTTTCTTTTCTTTTCTTTTCTTTTCTTTTCTTTTCTTTTCTTTTCTTTTCTTTTCTTTTCTTTTCTTTTCTTTTCTTTTCTTTTCTTTTCTTTTCTTTTCTTTTCTTTTCTTTTCTTTTCTTTTCTTTTCTTTTCTTTTCTTTTCTTTTCTTTTCTTTTCTTTTCTTTTCTTTTCTTTTCTTTTCTTTTCTTTTCTTTTCTTTTCTTTTCTTTTCTTTTCTTTTCTTTTCTTTTCTTTTCTTTTCTTTTCTTTTCTTTTCTTTTCTTTTCTTTTCTTTTCTTTTCTTTTCTTTTCTTTTCTTTTCTTTTCTTTTCTTTTCTTTTCTTTTCTTTTCTTTTCTTTTCTTTTCTTTTCTTTTCTTTTTCCTTTTCCTTTTCCTTTTCCTTTTCCTTTTCCTTTTCCTTTTCCTTTTCCTTTTCCACACCTTCTCTTCCCTTTTTATTTTTTCTCATTTCCTTTCATTTTTATTTTACTTTTCATTTTAACACTGTCATCTCTGTGCCTTGCTGACTCAATCTTCTGTTGGCAGAACCAGAATTACATGAGAACTGTGGAAAATCTAGGATGGAAAGCAAAGTTGATATTAGCCAAGGTTTTCCTTGAGTAGCTGTGGCAAGATTTGAGGGGGAAAAAAGTATCAAATCCTGTAAAAATAAATATATGTGGAGTCCAGCTAAAGAGTTGTTAAAACAGCCCAATAACATTCTGTAATTCTGTGCCTTCGGAGTATGACACTGTGTAGGGCAGAGTGTGTAAGAAGTGTGGCCCCTTCCATTACAGGCTGCTGCACAAATGCATTTCCTTTGGGTTTTTCCTGCCTTCCTTGGAAACTGGAGTGTGTTAAGTCCCTGCACAACTGATTCCTGCTCTCCAGAGAATTCAGCTGCCCAGCACTTCCTCGTGCAGCGTTCCCAGCCTGGGGGGATGTTCTGAAATGTGGCAGAACAAGGAGATGTGTGCGTGGCCACTCCAAGGTAGCGGCGTGCAGAGCTGTGTGCTTCCCCTCCGAATTTAATTAATCATCTCACTTGAATTATTCACGTGGAAAAAGATGCACTGGGTAGCTTTTAATCTAATTAGGCTATTAGGTAGTAGTAGCCATATCTAAATAGAAGGTGAAGATTGTATTTCAGTCAATTATGGTACCACTCTGGGAGGTAATGCACAAAGTTGTGTTCTTCCCATGCACATTAAAAAGGATCATCTTAAACACAAAGAAACAAACCTGGGGGTTAAGCTACACTTTGTGGAATTTAGAGATACGTTGCAAAATTGAGTGAAAATATTCATAGAAGGAGAAATTTGTCTCTTAATATAAGAATTAAATATATATATAAGGAAAATATACAGGCAGAATTCATATAAAAATATTTTTATTTATACACTTCCTGAAAGCATATCCTTTAAATAGTGTAACATATCCTTTAAATAGTGTAATTGTCAGCTCTCATAGGATAAAAACAATACCTGCCTAAAAATAAAACACCTGCTTGATAATTTTGTAAGAACTAGAATAATGGGGCTATATTTTAATTTTACTAAATTATTGGGTCTTGATGAAATATTTATTTTACAGAATAAAAGCATTTAAGCAGGACTTAATATTACTGTTATGTGTCAGTGATAGTAACACTGGGACTTCAGTCTGCATTACTACAATGATTAATTAAAGTCCTTGTTCAGGATGAGTGAACATCATTATTGTTTTTAAATAGGAAAGGCAGATAACCATTAGTGATTACTCCTCAATTCCCAGTCTCACTTGTAAAGGACTGAAGAATACTAAAGTAGGTTGTATAGTTTTCATGAAGCTATAAACAGAGCCAAGAATAATAATATTACTATGCAATACATCCAAAGGTAAAGAGTGAAAGCTGGATGAGCTCAAAAATTAAAGCTACAAAAATTCTGCACTGCTGTAAGTGAAAACATTGCTGTTATTTTTAGCAATAAGGTAAAAGGAATGTGGGCTATAGCTTTCTTTTTAAAAATTTTTTGTAATTTCAGAATTTTCAGAATGCATCCCTGGATGCAGCTGCATTACTTAAACCATGTAAATAAACTGTGTTGCCTTGAAAAAACGTGGAGAGGAATCCTGTAGCCTTGGATATTTTCAGTATATCAACAAGAATACTGAAATACAAACCTAGCTGCCAATCAACTGGCCATTAGAATTTACACACATTGGTTAAAATGAAAATCACTGAGAAATGCTTCTGTTGACTTGGCTGAAACCAGGAATTACAGCCATGAGAAGTTTACAGTCAGGCTTCCATGAGCAAAATAATTTTTAGGATGGATTTCTAGGGAGATATGAAAGCAGAACTCCAAAACTTTTGTTTGGATTCATCTTGTGTATTTGCATGGCTGGCTTTGGTTTCCAGGTAAGAGAACAGAGTTTCTTAGCTCACTCAACTGTACAAGCAGGTGCAAATTGTGCTGGACTTACAGCACAGCAAGAAATGCACACACCAAAGTTCTCAATGCCATGATGCCCATAATGAAATTAGAAACTGGGAATTTCTGAGCACCTATGAAAGTGCAGGGAACAGAAGTGAACTTTAGGGAATAGGACAGAAATCAGTCAAGACAGATTTAACAGTCAGGGAAATTTGAGAGCTGGGAAAATGTACATTCTTTGTTGTGAGAGGCTTCATGCTTCCTTTTTTCGCTGAAAAGATGGTCAGGGAGGGGCTGCCCAGGGAGGTTTGGAGTGCCCATCCCTGGAGGTGTCCCAGGAAGGGCTGGAGGTGGCACTCAGAGCTCTGGGCTGGGGACAAGGTGGGCACTGGGCACAGCTGGGACTCCATGGGCTGGGAGGGCTTCTCCAACATTAATGGTTCTGCACAAGTCTATTGGGCCTTGCTCAGAACCCGTGGGCTCACCTGCTTTACTGAATTTATTACCTTCTTTCTCTGAAGAAATAAGGGATAGGTACAAGTCTGAGCTTAATAAGAGCATCACACAGCTTAAATGTGGTCAGAAAATAGTAATTATGTCAATTGTGTTCTTCTCTGGCAGTTCCTTGACAACAGGTCTCAGAATCTCCTTGTTCTGGCTCTCAGCCTCCATCAGTGCTCTGACTGCAATGTCATTAATTGTGTTCAGTGCACAGTGTCCTGCTGCATCCATTCCCCTGAGTCCTGCACGGTGATTTTCCCCTGCAAAGCCGTGATTCCTTCCTGGCACAAAAAACCTAAACAAGACAGATATCCACAGTGGTGGGGAAGGGAAGGGAAGGGAAGGGAAGGGAAGGGAAGGGAAGGGAA
>VYXF01001439.1:53694-81386 GCA_013397295.1 Polioptila caerulea
GAAGGGAAGGGAAGGGAAGGGAAGGGAAGGGAAGGGAAGGGATGCGCGTCGTTGGAGTGTAACAAGAGCAGAGCTCTCCTTTCCATGCTGTCCTCTGTGGAGAGCCTCCAGACAAATCACAAAAGGACAGGAGGTCAGAGCTATTTCTAGTTATTATAGTGTTAATTTAGAGCAATCAATAACTCAGAGAAATGCTTTCTGAATGAATCCATTTAAAGCACAAATCTGAAAAAATGAAATCCTTATTAAGGGAAATGCATGCAGCAGTAACAAAACCTCTCAAATCATCTTTTAAACAAACAAGTATTTTGAAAAGACTTTTTGGGCACATGTTGCAAAGAACAGCAAATAATCTTTGTGGTTCTCACTGTACCCATCTTTCACAAAAATATGAAGTGCAGCTGAGCTGAAGCTACATCACAACAATCTCAGTGACCAAGAATTCAGATTTCAAAGGAGATGAAAGCAAACAAAAATATCATCAAAAGATATAAGTTCACAAATAAGAAGAAAATAGGCAAGTGATAATGTGTTCTCTGCTGAAGAACAGATATTTCAGGTCACATAAAATGAAGGAAGGATGGAAGATTCTGGTGGTAAAATGATTCTCCCAAAAGGACATAAAATATCATTAGGAAGTATTCAAATCAGGGCAATTAATAACAGGTTCAAGAGAACATTTTTCAAAAAACCCTTTATATTCAGGATCCCACTTGGGTACTCAAAACTTATATAACTTCAAGTGAAACCATGATGTTCCATTTTAGCATTGTCCTTCCTTCAAAACTTTGCTTCCTTCAGCAACACTGAAAAACTGAAAAATAGAGAATATGGAGGAAAATCCTGAAATTTATCACCAGAGAAACATGAAATCCTTCAGATATTTGATATGATATAGGGAAAGATGTTAATTATTCAGTAGCTAAGGGGTAATCTCAGACTTGTGTTGGCTCCAAGTCTGGCAGCAGATGCAGTTGCCATCCTGTTCTTTTGCTTAATCTTTATGAAAATGGAGCTGAAACAGAAATTGATGCAGAGAGCTGGATTAGGGGAAAGGTCAAGGTCTGTTTTCTGGCTGGTTTTTGTGATGGTGTGCCTCACTACTGACCTGAGAGAAATAATATAATTTTGACCCTTCCTCCAATTTTCATGGGGAGCTCAATTAATTTTATGGGTTTTATTGCTGGTCTGTGGGGTCACCTCAGAAGGGGAAGGTTTTATACGTGTGCCTGTGTGATGGAACCCAAAAATCAACCCTTAAAGGCTTACAAGTTATGTCCTTTCCTGATTTGACTCCTAATGTGGAAGATCCACATTTAGATTCTACAAGTGCTCTCTCAGGACTTCAGAGAATCACAGAATCCCAGAATGGTTTGGTTTGAAAAGGACCTCAGAGTCCACCCAGCCCCACCCCTGCCATGGCAGGGACCCCTCCCACTGGCCCAGGCTGCTCCAGCCCCAATGTCCAGCCTGGCCTTGGCCACTGCCAGGGATCCAGGGGCAGCCACAGCTGCTCTGGGCACCCTGTGCCAGGGCCTGCCCACCTGAACAGGGAACAATTCCTGCCCAAAATCCCACCCAGCCCTGCCCTCACCCACTGGCAGCCATTCCCTGGCTCCTATCTTTGCAAGGAAATGTTCCTAAGTCTTCATCATACACCCATAAACCTTTGTGAAAATTTATGGTGTATTTTGCTGGAAAAAATTTGTCCATTATATGTAAATGAGTTTTTCAGTGTCCAGTGAAGTCTCTGATAGTAAAGATAGCAAACCATAAAATCAGCTGTAGTTTTTTTGATTTTTTTTCCCTAGGTGTTTTGGATTATATTAGTTGAGTCTGCTCTCTGTTCTAACACAGTTGTTTTTTCCAAGGTGAATTTTCATTGCCACCAGATAGAAACTTATAAAATGTAGAAAATTTTGTCTTTTCTGCCCCATCCTCTGATATGCTGGATTGTTGGTTTGTTTGGCTTTTAGATTCAGCATCGTGTGTATGAACAAAATCATCTTTGATACCAAAAAATGAGTCATTTTACAGCATAAAAAGTATCTTGAGCCAAACAAATCTGTTCACTCGTTTGAGCAGACATTAGAATATTGCCTCAGCACAAGGTGAACACAGTCTGTCACTCAAGGCCTTGGATCATTTGTCTCCAGCAGCATTAAAAAGAGATTTCCCATTAGAGTCCAGGATGCTGCCTGCTAGATACAAACCTTTTTCTTTTTTTAGTTTAACAAAAATCCTTTACAACTCATTATTGGAAGATTAGGACATTCAGGATTTTTTCTTTTTTTGTGATTTTTTTTGCCTTAAACAAGCTCATATTTTGTTGGGATATCAATCAATTAAATTTAAAAAAAAAGCTTAAAATTATCAAGTTTATATAAAGACTGAAAAGATGAGAGCTGAAAAATGAAATTCAAAACAATTTAAGCTCAGTGACATCAGTTGACTCTGTTATGTCTTTTATCTGTAACTTATATATAACCTGCATCACACATATATATGATGTATATATCTCCAGTCATCTTTATCACTCCTCTATCCTAAACAAGAAAGATTTAGGATTTTTATTTAAAAATTAGTAAATGTCTCCAGAAATAAGCAAGTGGTTAGTGTTTCATCATCTGTTTCAAAGTGAAATACTACATGAAAAAATAACCCTTTCAATTTAAGTGTGTCTTAATTTCTTCCTCAAAACAGCATTTTTCAGTGTTTTTGTGCCCCTTTTTTGCATTAAATAGTTTATTTTGTGGTAGGTGATGCATTGCAGTTGCCCCAAGGCAGGGATGGTTTTCCCCTCACCATTTTCTCTCTCCTCTTCCATTCTCAAATTCTGTTAAAAACCCACCAAGCCACTCCTCATTTTTGAAGGTTTGGGTACAGAACTGAAGCACCCATTATTTTCCCACCTGTAGCAATGCTCACTCTGGAAAGCTAAGTTAGAGCTGCAGGAAAATAGGTTCATTAAATGCCATTTGCACAATAATGCACCATGAAGAAATTATTATTTTATATTTAAATTCTTGTAAATTAGAGAAGAAACAGGATTAAAATATTCAGAGCAGCTGCCTGCGATGGTTTCAGCTCTGCACTGAGGATCACAAGATGAGGTGTTGAGCTTTGGAGCTGGCAGGAAGGTTTGTGTGATGCCAGTACCATCTTCAGGCAAGCCAGGGCATAACAGAGGAATTTCTCAAAACTAAAGGCTGAAGCATAAATCAGTCTGAAAATCGGTCATTTCACCTTGTTCAGGTGTTACCCTTTGTTAAAGTCAAAAATGTTGTATTTTGGCTACTCTTGAACCTATTCTTGCATGGCAGTAACAGATTTTTAAACGCATGCAGAGTTGGGTAACCTCAATTTAAAAAAAAAAAAAAAAAGATTAATTTTCTTTTTTCAAGTACAGACTGAATGCAGACAGACTGAGGGGACAGAGCTGCACACTCCTCATCAGTACTCATATATTAATTTAAAATTTAATAAAATTTAACATGTACCTTGTTAAGCACTGAAATCCCTTGCTGCAAGGTGCACAGCAGCTGAGAATTTATTTGGATTTTGACGTGACTCTGAAATGTGGAAAAGAAATCCATCTAGAGCTGAAAACAAAACCACACCTGACTGAGGAAACCCCCTCAGTGTAAATTGTTGAGAGAGAACTTTCCAACTCCTTATTCTTTTTTTTATCATACTCTTTCCTAAACAACCACTTGGAACGAGGATAGTTGAGCAATTAAAATAAATGGGGCTTTGACCTGAGCCAGCACCGTGTGGGAGTGTTGCTGATAACCAGATTTTTGGAATGCATTTGGGTAAAATGATGATTTATGCATCTTTAGAAGGATAATTGGACAATACACTAATATTGGAAAACTATACTACATGATTTTCCTGAGGACACACTAGGTTTAATTCAGTCAATTCAAATATCTTGGGTCAATTGCAGAATCAATTTTGTTTCCATGCTCCCTGCGAGGAAAGGCTTTTCTGCTTAAGTTTTTTTCTAATTTCTTAATACTCTGTTGTCCCTTGTCTTAGCAATTTTTTCAAGTTTCAGTAAAATCTGTGTTTAAATGCTGGTTCTAGAAATAGTCTGACCCTGCCAATCACATTTTTTTGCTGTTGGATAATGTTGGTACCTTCCAATTTCTACTTATGACTTGTCTTTGAAACAGTCAGGGGAAGGGTTTCTCCAAATTTTTGTCCTCCACCCCTCAAATTCAATATTTTCTATCAATAGGCTGTGTGCTTTAGGACACTTACTACTCTGTATGGAATAGGGTAATTTTTAACTGTAACTTTTTTTAAGATTAACAATAAGAAAGATTGTACATAAAACATATTAAATTTTAAATGGCTAAGGCTTTCTTCTAATCAGGAATTATGGGTATGGTGGCTGTTATTGCTGTATAAAACTGCACTATGATACCCAAGAGATTTAGGGAAGCCTTTCAACAGTTGGATCTTGAAGTTTTATTTTCTGTTTCAGAAAGGGAAAACTCATTTGAGGCTTTCAGGCTTCAGCGATTTTGAAATTAAGCTGCTATAGAGAACTATCATAGCACTTCTTATCCATGTGGAAGCTCAGGCCAGATGATCCAAGCTGGAATTGAGGTCTCATTTCTCAGTTGCTGGTGTGTGGATTAATATGTCAGAGAGAAACTGTAGTGTCAATATGAAATGCCTCTGTAAAAGCGTTTGCCAGCACACCATCCACTGCAGAGCAGTTTCCTGAAATCCTGGTTCATTTCTCCTGCACACCTGAGAACTCCTGGGCTCTGAAGCAACTCCATTCAGGTAGCCTTGGAGCTTCTAAAAAGTCTTAAGGTTCCAGACCTCTGCTGAGGGAAGGTTCTGCTTCTTTTTGGCTGCTGAGCTTTGTGTTTGGGCTCCGGTGAGCAAGAGGAGGTCGATGTGACC
The DNA here is from genome assembly GCA_013397295.1 of Polioptila caerulea. NCBI lineage: Eukaryota > Metazoa > Chordata > Aves > Passeriformes > Certhiidae > Polioptila > Polioptila caerulea. Next base: position 58,618 of record VYXF01001439.1, read on the forward strand.
CTTTCACCATCAGTGGTTTTGGCAGCCTGCTAACCTGCTCTTCCCTGCCAGCACTGCTTCTCCTGCAGCAGGAACTGGATGCAAATTTGCCAGATCTCACTCAGCTGTTGTAGAGAGTCCCCAGTTTAGGCCTGGGCCTAAATAATGCAAATTGCCACGGGGAACTGGCAAGGAAGCCATCAGCTACTGCCTCACCTGCAGCTGGCTGAGAGCATGAGGATGGGAAAGGTCTGGAGGGGGAGGCTGAAGGAGGAATGGCTGAGGGCTCCTGATCTGTTCTGCTGGAGAAGAGAGCTCAGTAGTGTTATAAACAATCAGGGCCAGGAGCCCAGGCTCCTTTTTATATCCTTTATTAAGAAATCAGCTCTGGGGTGGGGGCTCGAGGGGTCGCGCACGCCGCCACTGCTCCCTTGGGACGGCACAGAGGAGGAGGAGTGCAGGCAGCTTTGCCCTCAGGCAGAGCCGGGACTTCCATCCTCACGAGAGTGCCCAGGAAAACGCTGAATTGACTCAAAGTCCAGGGGGGTCACTGCTTTCCAGGTCCTCTCTGGTCAGGGTGAATTCAAAAGTTCCATGGAGAGACAGTCTTGCCTTTCCCCGGCAGAGTCCTGCGGTTGGTTTTGCAGATTTTGGCTCTGGCTCGTTGTTTTAGGGGTATTTTCTCCTAAATTGAGGCTTTTCGGTGGTAATTTGCATTTCTTTCCCATCACCTCTTCGCCATTGTCCTTCTCGTCGCCGCCCTCCCCGCCCGGCCCGGCTCCGCTCCGCTCCGGGCCGGCCTTTGTCTCTGGTCCGAAGGGGCAAGTAGCAGTTTTTACCCGGTGGAATGAAGGGGTAAACAGGGGTTACAGAACAGGACAGATAAACTAGGGATGTAACAGGGGCTTTTACAGCTTTTTGGGTAACATAACACAACACATTACAGAAACTGTGAACTTTAACTTTTGCTATTAAAACAGATAACATTAACATGAGGAAATTCTGGGTTCTTTATTCATAACAGTAGGGCCACAGCTTCCTTGTGAGGGGAAGAGGAGGGGCAGGAACTGATCTCTGCTCTGGGCCAGGGACAGCACCCAGGGAATGGCTGGAGCTGGGCCAGGGCAGGCTCACTTAAAATTCACTTCAAACTCAGAAGGAATCTGGCTAACCTGTGCCACCCATGTCCAGGAGACCAACTTTTGATATCATGTGCTTGGTTCTGCTCTGTGCTACCAAGTGTGTCCTGTTCTCCTTTCTGGACAAAGGCAGGGTGGAGCAGTTTGGGGCCAGGCTCCCCAGGCATTTGTGCATTGGGCCATTCTCTGCTGCAGGAGAGGAAAAGGCAGGGGCAGCTCTGAGCTGGGCCAGGTGACAGCACAACAAACATTTAAGGGTCAGCCAACACTAAGGCATCAGCTCAGGCTGAGGTTTTGTGATTAAGTTGTTGCACCAAGATTAAATTATTTTGGGGATCAGGGCATTTGAGACTCTCACAGGAACCCTGTGGCTGAGCTGCAGGAAAGCTGATGTGGGTTTGGGGGGAGCAGCAGCAGAGGGACCTTGGTCCCAGCTCAGGAGTTGCCAGAGTGGGTCCTGCATGGCTGGAATGAGAAGTTTCCTTAGGTCAGCCTGAGGGTACATGGCAGCCTCTTGGCAAAATCTGGGCATCTCATGCCTTTGTGAGAGCAAACACCCCTGCCATTAGCAGAAAGATCCCCATCTGCTTTTTCAGGACTGTCAGTTTCAAGCTCTTGAGATATTTATATAAGGTTAAAGTGATGGAAAGTAATAGAGAAATATGTCAAAATTTGCCACTGCTTGGAGAAGGAGGGATCAATGAATTTAAGATTTACAATGAGTACATTGGAAAAAATAAAGCACACGGCAATTTCCAGCACTATTTTTTTTGGAGCAGAGGGGAGGATGGGAAAAAGGGCAGTGTAATACTTGTATATAATGAATTACTGAAAAATAGCTAAGCAATTGTCTTCCTCAAAGTTAACTGAGAAAGCCAAAGAGAAGTGGATAGGAGAGTCTGAATGGAGAACAGGCTCCTTCCATCTTTTCACTGTGGCGTTTAAGATGAGAGAAATCTGACAGCAATGGGTGAGTATTTCCATCTGGTCAAAGGTAAATGCTTTCACATTGAGAACACTTCACCCAAGGCACTCAAAGGTGAATTGCAATTGCTGAAAATAAGGCCTTTGGAATAAAAATATGAAGCAAGATTGACACCCAAGTCTATGCTGTTACTCACCATTTAAGGTGATTCACAGTCCTGGAATATTGACAGTTTCCTGATTTTAGATGATGCCATAGCTAAGCTAAAACCAAACTAATTTTTTTCGTTTCTGTTTTGATTACATTTCCCTTTTTCTGTAGAGAGGAGATCTAATGGATGAAGTTGCAGGTTTATTTAATACAGATCATTTACTGGGAAAATATTCAGGATGACTGTATCCTATTCATAGTCCAAATCCAGTTCCTCAGCCACACCAAGCAGTGCAATTGCATGGCATGCAGGGCAATTTTTCCTAGAAAGAGAAGCACTTGAATAAAGTAGAGCTGCAGAGTTCTGTGATCTGAACCAGTGTAAATATTAGAAAGATAAGAAAAGGCTGTCCTTTGCTTGGGGTCAGTAAAAATGGGTGCCCAGTGCTGGCTGTACTTCAGAGCTTGTGGGAAATCTGGGGCTGACAGTCAGAATCTTTGTACAGCACTGGCTGTCAGAATTTATTTGCCAGCTGCATTTCATATTGCCCTGGATCACTGAGACAGCAGAGGACACATCACAACTCTGAGTGGTATTCTGGTTTAAACAGGGCTATAAACATGTCCTGTTAGTACAGATTTACAAAAGTACTGTCTTTGGTCTAAAAAAGAATTTCAGTTGGGGTGTGAAGCCTTCTTAGATGGAAACTTGCACAAAGAATTAAGGTATAGTCTGCTTCAAACCAGGGCTTTTTCTTTGTCAGTGCATATTTAAATTTTTCAAAAGCACCTTTATTCTGGAGGATGTTTATTTCTTCAACAGAGTGTGTTTCTTCCCCATGGGAACAGGCTGTGACTTCATTCCTGGTGTCCTTACCTGCCACCAGTGTTACAGGGTTGTCTTTGGTCTCCTGGACTCAAGCCTTGCCCTGAACAGGCAGAGACCATTGGTACTCTGGAAAGAGTCAGATGTCCAGTCGAGTTAATTATCAGATCTGCTTTTAGCATAACCCCTGGTTTCAAGGATAATAGTTGGAGTCTAAATTAGAAGATCTGATGCTATCTTTGTGTGGGAGGGTTGTCTCACAGATAACATAAACTCTGCTGCAAAGCTCTTTGAAGTCACAAGAGCTTTCTGTTATAATGTCAAGGACCTCCAGTCCAAGCCTTTAGAGTCAAACACACTTGCACTCATTTGTGTAAAGACACAATAAATCTGTGTTAATGGGCAAGTACAAGAACTGATTTTGTGATAACTATGTGGTTTTTCTATTAATAGATTCTCCCATTACTTTACATGTTGTTTCATTAATCTAGATCTTCCTTAACACCACTTCTAATCCAGTCAGCAGGAGCTGCAATAATGTCCAAGCACAGAGAAAAAACAGTCAAGTATTTGGTTGTTTTATTAAATGCCTATTGCAGTCCTTGATCATGAAGGTATCTTAGTTAAAACCAGTCCTAATTCAAATAAATATTCTGTGGAAATATTATGAAAGTTAATGATTAATCTAGCAATAGAATGTTTGTTTAATGAAGGTATTACAGAAATACTTTTACAAAGCCTGATAAATTACACTGAAATCCAAGGTGGTAGCAGCTATAAATGATAGCTACCTAAATATTAAAGTCCTTTTATAAGAGATGTGTATACAGAAAATAAGTAGAGTTGTTTCCTTTTTAAAGTCACTAAAACTGTTATTTAATGCAAATGAATTATACCAAGCTCCCAAATGTGAAACTAAATTATTTTATGAATAAACATTTTTAATCATGAGAAAAAAACTGTCTAGACTAAAATTCATTGTAATGAATATTGTGATGATACAGAGAACAGAAGTGATGACTCTTGCTATAAATGCTCACTAAATATGCACAGAATTATTTCCTGTTATATGTGTGAATGTCTTTGAAGAAATGCTGAAATTCAAAGTTTTAGTGTCATGTGCCAAAGCAGGGATTTTTTAAAGTCTTTTAAAATGCAGACTTGCACTAGAACTTTAATTCATTTTGTGAAATGTTCAGGGTTTCAGACACAAACTCTCTGCTTTCCTTGCAGCCTGTACAATACAGCTGTGAGGTCATTATTGGTCTTGCCCTGCTTCTTCTAATGACCCTGAGCTGCTGCACTTCTGCAAAACAGCTTAAGTAGAGAGTACACACAGAGACTTGTCAGAAGAGTAAAGGAAAATAATTTTGTTAAGTAGCTCATGGTTCTGTAAATGACACAACTTGGCCAGGCTGCCTTTGTACAAGAGGTGAATATTCCTGTTTTTATCCACCAAGATCCTGCCTGTTCTTGCATAAGACTTGGAGCTGCTGGAGAGAGCCCAGGGGAGGCTCCAGGATGGGCACAGGATGGAGCAGCTCTGCTGGCAGGAAAAGCTGGGATTGTTCAGCTGGAAAAGAGAAGCTTCAGGGTGAGAGTTTGGTTTCCTCTCAGCAGTACTTAATAAGTGATTTCCTTGTCTGTTTTTTTACCCACAAGTTTTCCCCCTCTAATTCTTCCTGTTCTCTCCCTCATCACACTGTGGGGGTGGAGGACAGTGAACAAGCTGCCAAAATAGCTGAAGTTCCCTCTCTACTCCTTATTTTCTAGTACCAAACCTTTCTTTGACTTTTTTCTATTTTTACTCATTAACAAATTGAATTTAAATATATTATTCTGATAGAAAATTTTAAAATTCATGGAAGAAGGTGTTATTTTGTTGTCAAAATCTTCCTTGTGCAGAGGGGAAATTGAGGCTCCTGTTATTTGTGTATTCTGTCAACCTGGTGAGAAGGAGCATAGGAAGTTCACATTGCCATGAAGGCATAAAGAATGGAACTCTGCCTTTACTCTCAGAGGTCAATTCAGTCTGTACTCCAATTCTGTTTATTCCACAGAATAGAAGAGGAGGAATTGTTATTCTCCTCCAGCCCAGAGGAGCCCCCAGCCTGTTTCAGGTCTGCAGGCAGTACTGCTATATAAAATTGTTCCATAAGAAGTAGAACAAATCAATGAAGCAAGAAGAGGCTGAAAAAAGCAACTGAAATTCCAGTTATTTTTTTCTTTCCAGTTTATCTTTTGCTGATGGCGATTGTGAACTTTGCAGGAATATGTAAATACCTGACAGGGTAGGAAGGAAAATGGAGCCAAACCCTTCTCAGAGGTATGGAGTGAAAGGAGAGGAGGGAATCTCAGCAATCTGAAATGCAGGAAATTCCTTTTAAGCATAAGAAAAAACCTTTTCACTGTGAGGACAGCCAAAACTGGAACAGGTTGCCCAAAGGGATTTTGGGTTCTCCATCCTTGGAGATACCAAAAACCTGACTTGAAGGCAGCTGTGAGCAAGCTGCTGTCTGATCCTGGTCTGGACAAGAAGGTGGATTAGAAAATCTCCAGAGGTCCCTCCCAGCCTTATCCAGGGTGTGATCCTGTGGTGATCCCTCCAACAGGTCCCTACCCATGAATAGCAGCACAGAAATAAAAGAAATAAATACAGTACTTGCAGTTAACACAGGGCAATGTCACCAATGTCCATAAAAAGCCATCTGAAACTGCCTGAAATGATGGCTTGTGAAAATAAATTGCACTCCAATCACCCAGCTGTGGACAATTTCAGTAAAAACATTGCTGAGCTGATATGTGAGTTGATGGTGTTTCCACTGGCCATGGTTTGCAAACCTCCTATTATTTTCTCAACAGGGGCTGCATAATGTTTCATCTTTAGAAAAGTTATTGCAAAGATTTATGGAAGCATGATACAAAAATAAGACTAACAGATTACCTGGAAAGGGCATTAATGCTCCTGTTAATCACAGAAAATCAGAGGTCTAATGGTCATTCATGTCAGCATGGCTCAGGCTCCCTCCAGCCCTCATGCAACTTCTGCTTTCAGAAATGAGCCAAAGTACAAATTACCATGGCCTGAACAAGAGAATATTATCAAAAATAACATCTCCCAGAAAGACTGAACAGAGGAAGGCAAGCATGCTGAAGAGAATGCCTCATGTCTTCCCATGGATTTCATCATCTGGAGGTAAATGCTTTTCTTGTACACAACAGGGTTTTGTCAAAAATACTTTTTGTTGTGAGACAGTGGAGCAGCAAGAGTTTCTATAAAACAGCTATCAAGAATGCTTTGCATTCCTGGGAAGCAAATAAAATAGAGAACATAGCTCATAGGAGTATCAGGTTAGTAGAAATGGGATTAAGCACTCCAAATCCCAATTAGGTGAATCACAAGAAATTCCTGAAGCAGGAATGTCTGCTGTACATTAAACTGTTGTAATTGTGCTGGTCTCGTGCTTTGTAGAATGACAAGAATTAAAATACTTTGAGAATTTATTTTATAGATATTAAAAACTGCTTCCAGTTTTATGTCTCTTGTGTTTTTGACAATTTTGAGGGGCTTTTGCTTTGTGAGTGCACCAAGGGATGACTGGTTCCAGCATTTACCCAGCCACCTCTAAGGTGAAATGCAGCCATTGGAACAGTGATTAGCAAAGCCACAAAATGATTGTTGATGGAGATTTTACGAGTATCATTAAAAAACCATAGGTGTGAAATGCTGGTTACCTCAATTGCAGTGAGAGCCAAGCAATCACAGAAGGCAAGAAACTTACTGAGCAGGCTTCAGTTTTCAGATTTCCTGGGAGAAAAATGCCTTCATCAAGAATCTCTGAGACATCCAGGGGAAGAAGAGGCAAGCTAACCTAGACTTGGTGCAGTGTAATTTTACCTGTGTACCAGGGTCAAAACCTTTCCATGAAAACATTGTGCCTTTAATGCCTGCAGAGAGCATTTCTCCCATCTCCAGGTCAGGAATTCTCTCTTGACAACAGCTTCTCAAGCAGCTCTTCATGAGCCTTTGATTTAAACCCAGCTATTAGTTTGCTTTGTGGAAAATAAGTAGTGAATAAATATTGTTTGCTTCTATTTCTGGAAATTTCCTTGGAGATATCACCTTAATGTTTTGGGTGCTTCCAAGTCCCTTTGTTCATTAGATATAAAGACCACACACACACATCCAAGGTTGTCCTGACTTCAGGAGTTCTTTGTTCCAATAACAAGACCAGTACTTGGCCAAATTGAACCTCATTTATTGTTCTTTTGACTGTCACATATAAATTTCCAAATTCTCTTGCCACTTCTGCAGCTGTGGGTTATCCAAAAGGTCATTTTGTGAACAGACTTGAAAAGATTAAATATGTAAGTCTGCAAATGGACTATGGGATTCATGTAAGTTGGCATGGATCTTTAATTTCACATGTTGAAAGTTTTAATTCTATATTTTTCAAGTATTATTTTAAATCTGACCTGAAATTAAAATAATCTCCCCACAGAAAAGGTTGAAATTCCTTCATCTTGCATTATGGAATCATATACTGGTTTGGGCTGGAAGGGAGCTTAAAGATCATCCCATTTCACCCCCTGCCATGGAGAGGGAGATTTGCCACTAGACCAGGTTGCTCCAAGCCCCATCCAACCCAGCCTTGAAAGAAATTGAAAAGAACTTACAGATAAAACTTGAAAACTTATGTGGAAAGAAACTTTTCAAATGTTGATTAGGCATTCCTAATGCCTAATTCCATTAGGCATTCCAGCCTCAGCAAGGAAGTCTTTCAATATCCCGTTCTCCACTGAAGACAATTGAAGACATGGAGACATTTCTCCATGTCTTCAAAGGCACAGGAAATACAAAGTGTTTTTAACTAAGTCTTTTCTCTAACAAGATCTTAAATGAGGAAAATTCCTGGTATTTTGGAATCAGAAGGGACTGTACCAGAAGTGCCACTCAAAGGAGTGAAAAACATGAAGGAATGAAATTTTGTAGTCTGTCTAGACCAGGTTTTGATAATAGTCAGTATCAGCTCTTCAAATGGTGCTAAGTGTCCTCAGCAGCATGCCTTGACCTCAGAGAACATTTCCCTTGAACTTCAAAGGCTGATACGTGCATCTTCCACTGGCTGCATCACATAGAATTTGGCATATTTTCAAAAAATCTTCTGTAATGCTGTACTGTGAACATAGAGTAGATTTATGTTTGTATGTGTTTACTCTACTGCATTCTTGGGATCAGTTCTGCTCTTTTCTTTGGGCTGCTCCATTTCCAGCCAGGCCAGGCTGTGGGGCACCAACAGGTTCCAGTCCAGGCTGCCCTGTTTGCAGCATTGCAGGGGATGTGAAGTCAAGGGGTCACAAGAAGATGGATTTTTGGCTGAAGTGACAGATTCAGTTTCCTGGAGAAAGCTGCTGACTGCAGTGCCACAAATAGAGCTGCTTATCTGCCCTTGCAGGTGTTGGGATGGTGGCAGCTGGTTTAGGGGGACCTTGAAGAGGTGAGGGAGTGAGTGGATTTACTGGAGAATTCAACTTGCTTGTAAGTGTGAGGACACCTCAACATTCACTAAGATTTATGCTGATATTCGCATTTAAATTCTGAGGAATTTCATTGCACAGATTTCCAAGCAGAAGAAACATGCACATTAATAGAAATCTATAATTGGTGTGTATTTCCAAACCTGGAGAATTATAATATAATAATATGTGGGCAGAACAACATCCTAAAAGGAAAACATCCTTCTGAGGGAAGTGTTCTCATGTCTGTGCAAGGTTTTTGTGGGTGAAAAAGGTGTTCAGAGTCCAAAACACAATGAGCAGCTCTTTTTTGGAGTGGTTAAATCATCCTGTAAATATGTTATACTCAGAGTTTTGCACAGCCTTGTAGCAACACATCTTTCATATAGATGTCATGTGGGTGAGATGGGATGGGATGGGATGGGATGGGATGGGATGGGATGGGATGGGATGGGATGGGATGGGATGGGATAGGATAGGATAGGATAGGATAGGATAGGATAGGATAGGATAGGATAGGATAGGATAGGATAGGATAGGATAGGATAGGATANTAGAATAGAATAGAATAGAGCTGGAAGGGACCTCAAAGCCCACCCAGCCCCACCCCTGCTATGGCAGGGACCCCTCCTACTGTCCCAGGCTGCTCCAGCCCCAATGTCCAGCCTGGCCTGGGACACTGCCAGGGATCCAGGGGCAGCCACAGCTGCTCTGGGCACCCTGTGCCAGGGCCTGCCCACCTGAACAGGGAACAATTCCTGCCCAATATCTGATCTAAACATGCTTTCTGACAGTTTGAAGGCATCCCCTGTGTCTTGGCACTCCAGGCCCTTGGAAATGTATTTGCTAAATTTCTGTACTTTGGATTGTAGCTAAAACCAGCAGAGTCAAAAAAAAAAAAATAATAAAGGAAAAAAGAGTTATCAAGATGGTCTTGGTAAGATCAAAGTGAAGAGTACCAATCAGATACTTTTCTTATTAAAACTTGTAGATTATGTAGCTTTTCCATGCTGTGCAGGTAAAAATTTTCAGCACCAGATGTATTAATTTTTCAATTATTTTGATTTGGTACAAACTCTCTATTGTACTGATATTGTACATATATTTATATGTACAATATATAAATATTATATGTACATATATAAATATTGTGCTGATATTTCTAGGAAGATTATTATTATTCTGATAATAATATTTTCATTCTGGGAATACCACTTAGTGATGAACCCTATGCCATTTAAATAATTGTGAGTCTTTTGAGAAAATAATTACAATAAACTGATTTCTACAGAGAACCATTTAAATTTCGATCAGAAGTTATCGGGTCAAGCATGATGTATTGCCTGTCAGTATTTTCCTGACATGACCATTCCATAGGGATTTCTTACTCCATTTTGCAATTTTCTGTATTTTTGTGAAACATTTGCATTTAAGATTGGGAAAATTTCTGAAGAACTGCTTTTTCTTGTCAAACTGTGACTGACGTGTGAGAGGGATTTTGCTTTTTAGAAAAATATTCTATTTTCACCTGAATATTGATGAGGCTTTTACCAGTGGCTTTAGAAGTATCCAATTTTTATTGCCAGTGATTTTTTTTTCTTGCTTAAATATTTACCTTTCTGAAATTCAGGCACCAGTGAAATTTCTACAAGTGAAACAATTAATCTCCTCTTTGGTCAACAAATGCATAAGAGACACTCCAGGAAGTGTGACTTCACTGCATAACATTGATCTTGTATTCATTTCTATACCCAGATATTTCCATCCATGTGAATCTGATTTAAGGCTTTCATTCCCACAAAGTCAGGAGAACTCAAGGCCATATGTTTAAAGCTAAGCAGTCTGTTATTTGCTCCTCAGAGAAGGACAAATGTGCATATTTAACTGTTTTCAGATGTTAATTTTTTTCCTGCCCTATCTTTAGGGAAAGCAGATACATCATAAGCTTTCTTCTGTTTGTTAAAGGCAGAGCAAAATTTTAGCACAAGGATCATTTTTCATGACTGTGAAGGTCAAGGTACTCTGAGAAATTTCCTTTCTCATTATGGAACCTGTCAGAGCTGGGAATCCTTTCTGTCCAACTTGTGTATCACAGAATCCCAGAGTCAGTGAGGTTGGAGAAGCCCTCCCAGCCCATGGAGTCCCAGCTGTGCCCAGTGCCCACCTTGTCCCCAGCCCAGAGCTCTGAGTGCCACCTCCAGGTGACACCTCCAGGGATGGGCACTGCAACCCTCCCTGGGCAGCCCCTGCCAAGGCCTGAGCACCCTTTCCATGGGCAAATTCCTGCTGCTGGCCCCCCTGAGCCTGCCCTGGCCCAGCCTGAGGCCGTTCCCTCTGCTCCTGGCCCTGTTCCCTGGGGGCACAGCCCGACCCCCCCGGCTGTCCCCTCCTGGCAGGACCTGTGCAGAGCCACCAGGGCCCCCCTGAGCCTCCTTTGCTCCAGCCTGAGCCCCTTCCCAGCTCCGTTCCCTTCCCTGGGCAGGCTCCAGCCCCTCCAGGGCTCTCCTGTGGCCATGCTGGGCCCAGAGCTGGACACAGCCCTCGAGGTCCCTCAGCAGGGCCAGCACAGGGCACAGGGACCCTCCTGCTCCTGCTGCCACCCTGCTTTTTCTACAGACCAGGGTGTCAGGGACCCTCGTGCCCCGCTGGGCACACCTTGGCTCAAAGATGGCCCAGAGAGGGGAGCCAAGGAGAACATGAGCCCTCAGACACGGCTGATGTGCCAAATGTCAGCGCAGTCACCGATTCAGTGAAGCACAGAAACAGGAGTGCTGGTTCAGAGAAACCCTAATGGTAGAAAAAGAAATATCTCTTTTATCCACTGAGGCAATCAGTAAACTTTGGCCTTGTGTGGAAAGCCTTACAGTTCTTCCTTATGCAATTAGCATTGGCTTGCTTTATGTCTTAATTAGCAGCATAGCTAGAAAATCAGCGTAGGACCCAACAGAATCTTGTATCTGGTGCTGTTGGTATATAATGATATACCAAAAATAATGATATACCAAAATATTTATGATGGGCTAATAACCCTCGCTTTATGTCAGATATGCAGCTTTGAAAAAAAGCTATTTTTTTTTCAGTATTCAATTCTTTTTAGTCCTGAAAAGTTTCAAAAGAACAACAATCAAACAAGAATATAGATAGGAAATATTTAGTGAATTCTTGTTTTTTGAATGAAATCCCAAACCAGCACCTGCCCTGTGAAGTGATGGGGTATGTAAATAAATGTGAACACAGGAACCAGGTGTTCAAAAGGTCATATTTATTGATTTTAAAAAATGATAGCATGTTCATACCAAATTAGTGGGAGATTTTCAGTTATTTTAATGGAAAAAAATGCCGGGGGGGTTGGAATCTTTGAAGCCCCTTCTAATCCAAACCATTCTGTGATTCTATGAAATGTCCTGGTTTGGTTCTGGACATCAAAATTATTTCTGCCCTTTGGCTACTCAGAAGGCTGAATTATCAGGTAACTGATTCATATTTTGTGTCCATGGATTCATTAAAGCAGTTTCTCACATCCAGACTGTTCAGATGTTTATTTTATGGTTTAGCAGACCTCTCTTGCCTGAAGTTACCTTTTTAAGTTTATCATATTCTTACCCTAATGACTCTTGATCATGTGAATTTCTGTGAGGTTGAATTTCTCTTGGTATGCAATCTGTATTCTTGAAGAGATGGAAAATTTTCTCTTTCCCTCAAAAGTTTGCTGCTGTTATTCTATCACAGTCACAGTTAAAGCCAATTGTTATTAAGAGTTCTTATTTGCCAGCCTTCACTTTTCATGTTGTACTGTTTTTTGCTTAGTTGTAGAGTTCTTTTGTAACTGATATTTTCTCCTCATAAATGAGCTTATACAACAATTTTTAATTGCTTTCAATCTTCCTTTTGAGAAGCTGAACAGATTGAACTCTTTCAGTCTTTCACCACAAGGATTTTTCTGCAATGCTTATATAACATGTCTCTCTCTGAGCCTGCTGCACTCTCTAATGATTTTAAAGATGTGAACACCCAATCCATGAGAAATATTCCTTGGCAGAGGAGTAAAAATATTTGTTTCCCTTAGGTTTGAACTGTGAATTGCTCAATCAGTGTGACATTAAGACCAGGCAAGTCTGTCTTTCCCAGGGTGTTCTCTTTCTGTTTGTATGTCTTGTATTTCCTGCCCACTGATGCTCAGCTCTATTAACATACATCTTTGTATGAATTGGGCTGTTCTGTCAGACATCAGGATTAACCTGTAAAAAAGATTGTTGCAGCAGTTTGCCTCTTTTTGTGTACCCCACTGATTCTGTAAGTGGCAGCTTAGATGTTTTCACATGGTAGTAATTAGAATAAAGTCACAAAAAATAAAGCCAACCCACCTCTTCACTTCTCTTAGCACAGAGATTGGAGGAAATAATGCCTGCATAAACATAAGGCATTAGGAGATGTCTTTGGAAGAAACTAAATTCCTCCTTCTTCTAGATCTGGAGGATGAAAAACCTGGTAAAAATTGTGGTCAGGGCTTTCGTTCTCAGGCAGGTTCTGAAAAGCCAGCAGAAGACAGGAAGAAGCAGTAACCTGATTTCAAGATCTGCCAAACACAAGCAGAGAATTTCATCCCCAGCTGCTGCTTTTATTTCTACCAAACCATCATTTCTTCATAAGACCAGCTTCCTCAAGGCATTCCTATCAATCTTTCCAAGGGAAATACACATCTGGATTTCCCATTGTACTCTTGTCTGTAAGGCTGCATTTTTTTCTCCTACTGAATAAACTTCTATGCACAATCTCCTAATTTTGCCTTGGGCAATTCATTCTCTGATATGCAAACATTATACATAATGCAGAACTTGAGACTTGTGGATTGTATGGGTTTTTTTCTTGATTCATTCAAAGATAACAGCAGCTTTTATTTTGAAAACCCTTTGCTGAATAAACCTTTGTGGGACAATCCTGTCCCTGGGGTACAATCTTTCCAGGTGAGTTATGTATCAAGAATTGCAACAAGTGCTAAAATCTGAGAAAATCTGTGGTTATCTGGGATTTCTCTGTTGATGTTTCAGCCCTCTCCACTCCGTGTCCCTAAAGAGGCAGTTATTGATCTGCTGACAGCTCAGCCCTATGGATAATCTTCTCATGCTCTGCTGGCCAGGTAAGGGTTTGGGGACAGATAAAGGTGAAACAGCAGAGCTGTCATCACTGTAGGGAGAGCCCTCTGTGGCTAGAGGAGAAAAGAAAAAAATCAGCTTTACAATTAACAAAGTTTTTGCTGGCAAATTAAGTCTTCAGAATTGGGAATAGGTTCTGATTCTTTATGCAGTGAATCAAAATAATATTCTGTACTTAGGAGGAGATGACAAAGTTAGTCATTTGGGTACACAGTACTCTTGCTATATTTTGGATTGCAAATAAATTTTTAATATGATTTAAGAATTTAAAAGAAATCTCACTAATCTGTGAACTCGTGTTTTGAGTTTCCCCAGGTCATTCTGACCAGTGCTGCCTCAGAACTTTTTCCAGAGCACAGAAGGACATCCACTGCAGGACCAGAGAGCAAAGGCACACATAAACCTGATTATTCACTTTATCTAAGCAGGAAGATGTGATACAAATTTAACCTGTTGTATTGTGGCCCATCTTTGTGTGGCAGATTGAACAAAACCAACCCAAATCAATCTCAGGTTTTAATTTTTCTTCTGCCTGCCTATCTATTTTAGTGTTGTTGTGGCTACCTTCACTGAGATGTTCTAGAAGTATCGTGTTCTCCTTGCTCACATGAAAATGTTCTTTACCACTGCTTCAGTTAATGGGGTCAGGTTAAAATCCTGGGACATTCAAATCCTGGCCTTGCTCTAACTATAAATGAGGAACACACTGGTGATTTGGTTTGATTCTTTATCCACAGTAGCTGGAGCTAGCTGAGGTTGTTACCTGGGTGGGTTATAGGGATATGACACGTAGTATGAATAATCAAAAGTAGCATCCAAGGAATGCCATTTGGTCTTCCACCAATTCCTTTGGTCTTCCAAGGAATTTTAACCTTGCAGTCACCCTCCAATGACACAGTCTCTGTAATGAGGCAATTTCCTTATTCCATTTCTTTGTTTCAATTTCCTTAGCATAAAAATGTATGGCATGCCCTAAACCAAACCCCAATGAAATAGTTATATACATATTGGATCATATACTCAAATTCCATTAAAGTCTACATACACTGTTACTTTAGAATTGAAAGAACTGTTACCTAAATAACATTTCATTTTTGAAATACATGATAATTAGAAGATTTAACTGGACTGATTCATTGATGAAAAGAAAATTAATATGAAGCCACGGCTCCCTTCGAGATGAATAATTAGAATTGACAACTGTGATTTTTCTTTTTACCAGTGTAAGTTACATTTTTTGGATGAGGCTGAAATTACTTAGAGCGGGTGGTTATGAAACAGTTGGCACTTTGTGTAGCCCTGCTATGCATGAGCTCTATTCCTTGGAGTATGTCCAGGAACAAGGTACCAGCAAAATAACTTGTCTCTAATTCCCATATTCTATCACATAAATTACTAATGTGTAGTAGGACTGCACAGACAGCTTCTAAATGCAGTGTTGGCTACACTGAGTTACAGGGAGTGGGTACAGAGCTCTCCAGGAACTTGAAGCTAGAAGGATTTCATGACATTCCTCTCTTCGGGACCACTGGAGCTTGACTGCCAACACAAAAGCTGATGGTCCTTTTCCAAAATCCTTTTAAGCATACAAATGAGATCCATGAGAACTGGGACAGACCACGAGGGTCTGGGACAGCCTCAGTGCAGAGCACCACGGGTTGGATGTGTTACAGAAACCCATAACACACACCTAGAGAGCCCTTTCTACATCTGCAGCAGCTGTGCCTGGAATTCAGGACATGGAATTGCCAAGGCCTTATCAGTTTCATGTGGTCACTGAATACTTCACTATCCCAGAAACCCAGAATTAGTAAAGTTGGAAAAGCCCTCCCAGCCCATGGAGCCCAGCCTGTGCCTGATCCCCACCTTGTCCCCAGCCCAGAGCTCTGAGTGCCACCTCCAGCCCCTCCTGGGCAGCCTCTGCCAAGGCCTGACCACTCTTTCTGCTTTTTCTACAAAAAGGAAGTTTTTGTATTAAAGACATTCTGTACTTCTGTTGTCACTTGTCCTATTCCTGTGCTTGGAAAATTTGCAAAACTTCCCTTTACAAAAGCAATTCTGTAGCCATTAGTCTAACACATCAACTCTTGGAAAGCAGATACAAGCAAGGCAGGGCCAAATGGCCACAAAACTCTAAACTTTTTGTACAGTGTCTTGTTTTGACAGCTCCATAAAAAAGTCAGCAATACAACAACAGAGGCTTGGGGATATCGTTTGTTTTTTGTTTCTGTTTTTATTTTAATTTTAGTTCACTGCAGAAGAAAGTTGAACCTGTGAGAATAAATAATTTCCCACCCTCTGCATTGTAGTTCCCACCCCATCACGGCATATAGAGCACACATTACCAATAAAGACATCAAACACAAAAACGTTGGAAAATGCTCAGGACTGAAGTAAAATTTTCTGAATCATGGACTGTTAACATTCATGTTCTTTGCTACAACTTGAATGCCTGCTAAATGGATGCATTATTGCCACAGCTTTCATCAGCAGCTCCTGCAGTAATCCTTCTGTTTAATGATCCTGATTTTAAAATCGTTACAGTTAACAACTCCTGATATTTTACTTTCAGCATTTTCACATTCAGAACTGCTTAAATGAAACAGTTCAATCTTCTAAGTGACAATAATAGTTCTCATTATACCAACCTGCAGGATTTCCATTCTGCTACATTTTTTGATATATTATGGCCCTGCTCATCTATGATCATTAGCATTGTATTAAAAATACACTTAATCTTTGTCAGAAAACTCATCAAATATTGAATTTTTTGTTTGGAAATACAACTTTCTTCCTGGGAATTACTCTTCCTCCTCCCATGTTGGACACAGGCTAGAGTTTGGCTTCAATCGAAGGATCTGACTGGACCATGGTGCTATTGCAAGTGTGTACAACAATGCATTAGAGCTGCCAATTGTTAGACTAATTCATTGATACTACTCATTAATCTCTGTATTATTAGATAAAAAATAATTAAAGTAGAAAGGACTTGGGTAAAGTGATGTTCTTGAAGCTTGTCAAAGCATCTACACTTTCCTGTTTTCATGATTTTATAGTGAGAAAGGGAGGAGAGGACAAAGTCAGAACAATTTTCTACTCAGTCACCAGGAAAGGAGACAACACTCTGTTTTCTGTGTAATTGCAACATTATTTGTCTATCCAGCAGTTCAGTCGAATCTGACAAATGAGCAACAGTCTCACAGAAACTAAACTACCAAAAGTGCTGTGAAAACATGGAGCTACACAGTTCCAAACAGATACAGTTCCATTTGTTCTTTTCTACCTCTTGCTGATTAATAGATAGGGCACAGAAATGAATGAGAGTGCTAAGAAACAGTTGTGTGTGATGGAGAGGAAAATAAAGAGCAAAGCTCAATTTGCTGATAAAGAACTTCTGCTTTTGGGTGTCTTGCCAAAAACAGATCCTTTTTTACCCCATCATGGGCAACGTCAGATCCAGCGTTCACTAACAAACACAGCCAAGGGAAAAAGGGGAAAAGGGGAAAAGGGGAAAAGGGAAAAAGGGGAAAAGGGGAAAAGGGAAAAAGGGAAAAGGGAAAAAGGGAAAGGGAAAGGGAAAGGGAAAGGGAAAGGGAAAGGGAAAGGGAAATCTGACAGTGACACAGTAACATCTCTTACTGGTTATCAGGAAAACCAAAGAAATAAAAATATAAAGAAGGAAAGGGGTTGGAATGAGTTGTTTGGGAAATATGATAAATATTCTCAGGAGACTTAAAAATTTGTCAAAATGAGAATCATTTTTGGTGTGCTATGAAAGCATCCAGGAGTTCCAGGTCTCTGTTGCCATAAGCAAAGAATAAAACACTGACCCCAGAAAGAATTCCCATGCAGTTACACGGGAAACAAGGAACACTCTTTCAAAAAAAGGAAGAAAACCACTCCAGCTTGCCGTTTGCACAAATAAAACTTATACAATGGAACTTTCCCATTAAGCAGCAGATTCCAAACAATGCCTGCAGTGCACAGATGTGAATTCTTGCAAGGGTGAAGTAGAACTGATGGTTGGAGGTGAAAATTACTCTTCTGTCTTTAATGTTTTCTTTTACATATTAACTCTTATATTTGGAATAAATATCCTTAACATATGTAAATGAAATGTTGGTGAATGGACCTAGACTCCACAAGCAAACAAATTCATTTTCAAGTGAAGTTTCAACTTGCCTTCTCTTTATCCCAATTGAGAACATTTATAGAGTTTTGAGCGTATAAAGTCTGGAGAGTGAAGTACAGGCACAGTCTGTACCACAGAGTGTCTTTTTTTTCATTAAAAGAATGAAGTCTTGTCAGTGCCATTTATGACTTTATTTAAGAATGTACAGCTGGTGCTTTTGAGGAGAATATGTAAATGATGGATTCTTTATAGGTTCAGTATTAAGTAAATACAGACTGCTCCAGCATCATCCTATTTGATGCTGCTGAAAGGAACTAATCAAATAGTCTATAAATATCTGCAGTGTCCTTTTCCCTCAGAGGAGCAAGTTACTTTCTGTGAAATTAATTTCCATATTGTGTGTGCTCACAGAGTGAGTGACAGCTCTCTTTCCAAACACATTGTGTCATTACCTTGTGAACAAGTTTTGCATCATTGTAATTTAACATGGGCATCAATCTATAAATAGAGAAGCCAGAGGCCTGATAAACCACTTCTGGGTCACGACAATCAAGTGTTCTTCTTCTTATCCTGAGGATGGGAGGAGGTGAAAAGCTGAAAAGTAGCCAGTGTGATCACTGTGTCCATTCATGTAAGAATCTGGATCTTTTTCTTCTGTATTATGTTATTCCTGGAACATCTAAAGGCACAATCCAATCTCTACTATTCCTTAAAACATAATCAACTGCCTTCAGTTCAACAGGCAAAAAGGGAAACTTCCTTTACTGTTTAGTTTCCTATGGCTGTGTTTGTTAGTGAACGCTGGATCTGATGCTGCCATTTTTGGCTACTGTGCTTCCTGTCCTGCATTCCTGCAGCTTTCAATTTGGTTTGATACCTGAGAAAAAGACATGTGAGTATTTTAAGGCTTTCTTGACTGAGCAAGGAACAACTCTGGATAGTTTTTCCCCTGCCCTGCCCTGTAGGAAGGATGGAATCTTTGCTCAATGCTGACTGAATCCCAGGGAATCTCAGGGAAGGAGCCTGAGAGCTGCACTCACCAAAGAGAGCAGGCCTGGAAAACACAGCCTTGCACTGCTCTCCAGACCTATCAACTCTCTCACTCTGGGTTTCCAGCAGCCACTGGATTATTTTGTCCTGGACTATGGACATAAAGCTGAAAATTCTTTCCTTTCACACTTGGGCTGCCAATAGTATTATTTTATTTTGCAGTCCCAGGTTGAACCAACTTGAACTGACAGCAAAATATAATTTATTCTCATATTGTGCATGTGGTGTTTGGATGGATGACTCATTTTAAAAATCTGAAGAGAGAGTTCATTCTGTCCTGATTTAAACCTACTCATTTTACAAACTCTCTTTTACACCTTTATTCCCTATAAGAAAATATCCCATTGTAGAACAAAACCTTATAAATTACCAGAAAGATTAGACCTCAGAAATGAGAAGTTGACAACCAATCTACGGATAAAATTCTCCAAATATTTTATATTTCTGTGCAGCATCATATTGTCTATATTGTTGACAGGTGGTGTGACCTTTCCAATGATTTTCACTAAATTTCACATCCTACCTTTGAAAGACACTTTATTGTCATCCAGGTGTAAGTTATGTGCCTGCTCAACTAAAACATGGTTGTAGTTTAATTCTAGCAGTGATGAATTGCTTGAGTGAATTCATGCAAATAGGGAAATAGAAATTAAATTCATCACACTAGGAAAACCATTCTTCTCCATGTAAATTAGTAGCTTTACTGCTAAAATCAATTTGTTTTGGTAAATTATGCAAAAATTCTCAAAGGACTTAGGTAGTTGATTTATTATACTCTTACTGTTTCATAATATCAGAAAATGAAATTTATTCATACAATATTAGATGGCATAAGCTGAGAGCTTTAGTGACAATTTCTGTTTATTACAATTAATCTACGTTGTCTGTAGTGACAGAATTCCCACAATGTGTTGGACGTAATCTTCATGACAGATGCTTTTTATTAAACTGTACAGAAGTATTCTTCATTTGAATAGAACAGATCAATTACTTCTCTATTGCAAGGCTTTCAATCGTTCTAACAATCTCTAATGAAATTCAGGGCTTATATGAAAACTGTATTCTGAATTCCTGAAATATCAGAACTTCCAAATGCCCTCAGAAAATAAACAGCTCCTCAGTTCTTTTAAGCAATATAAGTGAGAGCTATTTAAAATTACTTTAGACACCTTGTTCTGGGTTCTAAAACTCAGTTTGTAGTTCATTCATGCAGAGAGTCCTGCAGATGAAATAATTGGTGTTTCTGTTAAATGCACATGGCTATTACTTGATAGGATCTAAATCCCTAAAAAAATACAAAAATAGTGTGCTAGAGATACTGGGGGTGAGGAGACAGGGAGTGGAAAACAGGATTCAGTCAAGTAATTAATGCCTGGGCCATAAATCATACGGCCAGAGAAATACATTAAAGATAATAAATATGTATTTATATTTCTTACATCTTAATTATGGGATGCTGGGCTGGACAATATAAATTGTACGTGTGTTTGCAAAAGTGGTTTTTTTCTGCTGCCCTCCCTGGGCATTAACCAGCTGTAGTAAGTCCAGAAGATTTGTCCTCTGTGAGGGGTCTCTGCCCATTTCCCTGCACAGGTTTAACTGGACAAGGGGCCCCAGGCAGAAAAGCCATCACCCTAAAGGGAGGAAAACAAACAGCAGAGAGCTTAACCAGAGTGCAATTAAAAATATATATAACAAAAAAGCACCAAAATGTTGCTTGCCATATTTCAAGATCTATTGCAAAGAGAGATCCCAGAACCATAGAATGGTTTGGGTTGGGAGGGACCTCAAAGCTCCTCCAGTGCCACCCCTGCCATGGCAGGGACACCTCCCACTGTCCCAGGCTGCTCCAAGCCCCATCCAACCTGGCCTTGGGCACTGCCAGGGATGAATCTTTGTTCCTTTCTCCTAGTCAACCATAATCCTAATGAATTGTGAAGACTTTTTGCAGAGAGAGGTGCAAATCAACTTTTAAGGTGTCTACCACTGCTCCCTTTAATAATTTGTTTTTAGAAAATAATTTTTGACATGAGTAAAATGCATCATGCAAAATATTGTGAACTTGAATGTTCATGTCAGTTTTAAGCACCAGACAGCTTGCCCATCTTAAATTACCTCAGAAGCCTCTAAATATCTTTATGTGAAGAATACCAATTTAATCTTTTCAAACCAAATTTAAATATTTGTTTTAACTGATGGTATCAGTTCAGAAAAAAAAAAAAATCTTCTCTCCCAGAACTGTTTTATGTTCTTTAACTTGTGTCTAGGCATGTTGCACTGAGTCTGGGAGAGGTGACAGCAGGTCTGAAGTGAAGGTTTGTGGATGTTAATTACAATGTCAGTGGGCTGGCCAAAGCCCCAAGGGAGATGTCACATGGTGCCAGGTGACAGAATGTGGTGACCCTGGAGATGGCCCACGAACTGAGCACTGAACTTGGCAGGTTCCAGTGTGGGGCACACCTGCATTCCTAAACCTTGAGCTCCAGGGTCTTCATTGTGTGAAGCTTAGAACTCTCAGTGTCCATATCAGTTGTTCATATCCAGGGGCCCTCTCCATCAGGAATCTTTCAAATCCATGGATGCAAGGTATAAAACTAGACTGGGACAGAGGTACAGAGTATTCTAAGTGACATGGACCTTTATATAACCATTATTATAGAAGTGATGCTGTCAGGTACCACATGGTTTGCCCCTCTGTCCAAGTGCAGAAGAACTTTTGGGAGGCTCCTTCCACTCAGCAAAATTCTGAGTATTCTAATTCTGACAGCAGTGTTGAGGCCCTCCCCAATGTGTGTTGATTTAAGAGGATTTTCTCTCAGCCCTCCTTCCCCTGAATAGTGTTCTGCAAGCTCACAGAGTTTGTGTAAATAGGCACTGACTAATCATGTATTCACAGTGGGAAATTTAGAAATTACTGTGTAGGGAAAACCCTATGGAAAAAACTACTTTTGTGATTTATTTTTAATGACAGAGTCTTTTCCTCTAATCAGAAAATGGTTGACAAAATATATAGGATGATGCCTGAAAAGGGGTTGTCTTTTCTATTTTATATCTTGTGTATATGTATTTCCTACTTTACTCCTCTGAGTTTTTTCTAAAGTCAAAATTTTTGTCTTTTGAATATTTTTATTGGCATATTCCTGCCCAGGTCATGGCTTTAACATTTATATAAGCTGCTGTATTTTAATATCCCCTTTCATTTGTACCAATGAGTTTCACCTTGGCAAAGCACGTGTCCTTCTCTGATTCAAAATTCTGCTGTGGTGCAAAACTCACAGGTTTTGTGTCAGTTTGGCATGGCCTGGGCTTTTGGTAGCAGTGGGAGGGCCACAGGAGTGACTCCTGTGAGAAGCTGCTGGAAGCTTCCACCACGTCCCACAGAGCCAGTCTGGGATGGCTCTGAAGATGGACATGCTGCTGGCCCAGTCACAGAGGTTGGTAATGCCTCTGAGATTAATTTAAGAAGAAAATCAAGACAGCACCGGGCGGTTTCTCCCCAGGGCTGGCGCGGTGCTGCGGCCGCCACCGCCCATGTGATGGCCAGCAGCAGAAGCATGATGAGTGATTCCACAACATGGGACCTAGATGAGATCAACTTCTCAGTGCTGCTGGATCCTGCAAGAATCCTTGAATGAGTGGAACTTGTTGGCAGTGGTACCTACGAGCAGCAGTTTTCCTTCTGGTCAGAGGAGAGGAGGAAGAGAGGGCATGTGAGGGAAAACAACACGGCGGCACCAAGGTCAGTGGGAGAAAAGAAAGAGGGGCAGGAGGTGTTCCAAGCATTGGATTCGAGATTCCTCTGCAGCCCGTGGTGAGGACCATGGTGAAGCAAACTGTCCCCTTGGAATGCATGAGGTCCATGAGAGATGCAGAGATCCACTGGCAGCCCGTGGGAAAA
>VYXF01001439.1:82077-109029 GCA_013397295.1 Polioptila caerulea
CTTTTACTTCTCATTATCCTCCTCTGACTCTGTTAATAATTAATTTACTTTATGCCTTTAAATTTCGATCTGTTTTGCCCTTAGAATGTTTTCTCCCTGTCCCCATCTCAACTCATGAACCCTTTGTTATTTTTTTCCCTCTCCTTTGCCCAAGTATAGCAAAAGTGGGTAAGTGAGCAACTCTCGTGGGTGCCTGGTGCTTGGCCAGTGTCAAACCATGACAGGCTTCTACCATAGTTATAATCCTAGCAATGGTGTTGAGTATAAGAAAATGTATAAGAGAATGTTTCCCAATACCTACTGAAAGGAATACTTTTCAATCGAATAGGATTTTTTTTTCCAGCTATGAAATCTGGGGCTTGCTTTCTAAACAAGCAGAAAAGTTAAACTGAATCCAACTACAAACTCTCTTCAAAAATCCTTTTCTTACACTGAAGTGATATTGAAAATAGATTTTATGTAGGAGAAAATAGTACAAGAAATTCAGAGGTACAAGATAAAAAGCTATCCAAGGGTCAAAGCAGGGAGGTAAAATTCCATGTGTCAAACATAACAGAGTGGCCAAGAAGACTGGATTCATCATCACCAGGTATTTGGGCTAGTGAGTTGGAAGCAACTTGCCCAGCAGTTGGAATAAGGCAGGCAGGGAGCATTGGAGGCTGCTTGCAGCTAGAAAAGACTTTCTCAAGATACTAAAAGGTACCTGTGATATTTCCATTACAGTTCTTGTCCCAGTGGAGGAGTGAAAAACTGCTCTGAAGCCTGTTTTGCCATTAGTTAAACTCCTCTGCTTAGTTCTAGACTTGGGGTAAATCTGAAAGCAAAGCCTTTGACACTTTAGCCACACAAATCTTTTTAAACTTAGGAATTCCATCCTTATGTCAATATTCCCTTGCCTTTGGTACTCTTGTTTTTGGAGGGAGTTCTCACATGTAAAATGTGAGAACAAAAATAACAAGTTCACAATAATGCTGGAAAGCTTTTTTATATAAAATATAGCTCCTCCCATTGAGCACCAGGATCTCTGAGTTTTGCACAATCTGTTATATATTCATATTTAAAACTTTTATTTTCAAGGCTTTGTGACTTTGAATGATTCACATAAGCTTTGTGCCTTAAACAATGGCTCATTCTTCTTCAGCACAATGCAATCTTTTAGCAAAAAGGGATCTCTACAAAGGTAATTAAAACCACTTTAATGGCACAGCTGTTAATTTTTAAAGTTTTAGTTCACATGCCATCATTGTTGGATATCTTACTTGGACAAAGTAACTCACAATTTATCGAGACAAGTTTAATTTTCTTTAATGGGTTAATTGAAATTAATAAATTCAATTACTTTGACATAAAGAACTTTGCAAATTTCAGGTAATGGATTAGCATGGCAATGTGGAATATCAGGAAACATTCCTCACCAAAGCAGGATGGGAGAGATGCCAAATGAGCAGCATCATCTGCAGGTCATCCACAAGATGGCAATAGCAGAATGAGTTCCTGCAAGTGCAGGCCTCTGACAAACTCTGCTCTTAGCATCTGGTGCTGATTTGAAAATTTAACTTAGATCAGAGAAAAGCTGGGACAGAATCTGGTTGCTTTGCCATCCTCTTGTTCATAGAAATATCATAGAATTATAAAAGATAAAGCATAAATTTGCATTCAAACCTTGCTGATCTTATTTAAAACATTTAATTTTTTCAGCCGGTCTTTGATACAGTAGAATTTCTGTGACATGAAATGCTGTGAATAACATTTCTCTTCTTTCCCTCTATCATCTATAAGTCCCTGAAGGGTCCAAGCTGAAATATTCTGAACATTCATTTTTCTCACAGGTCTCTATCAATGTTTGCTTGAAGTCAAGCACTTGAATAAAACTCCTAATATTCAGTCATGCTAAACATGTCCCAGTATGGCAAACTGAAGGCAAAAAGGTCTCTCTCAAAAGAATTTGGACTATGTATTTAATACCTCTCACATTTAAAAATATATTTCTGAGACCTTATTCCTGTATGCTGCTCCATTTTGAAACTATTAAATTGCCTCAAAAGCAAAACAAACTTTTTTTTTAAATCCACACAAACACACATTAAATAAGAAAAGGGGGGGAATCTATATTTAGACTTTTTTTTTTCTTTTTTTTTAACTGCTCTCTAATCAAAATTATTTATCAAATGTATTAACTAAATGAAAGAATAGAGCTGGTAGCCCTTCTTTTCTTCCAGTGCTTGAAGGAGCTGACAGGAAAGAGGGAGAGAGACTATGTACAAGGGATGGAGGGACAGCCAAAGGGAAATGGATACACAGAGACAGAATAGATTTGAATTAAGTTTTAGAAAGGAATTGTTCCCTGTTCAGGTGGGCAGGCCCTGGCACAGGGTGCCCAGAGCAGCGGTGGCTGCCCCTGGATCCCTGGCAGTGGCCAAGGCCAGGCTGGACATGGGGGCTGGAGCAGCCTGGGACAGTGGGGGGGGGTCCCTGCCATGGCAGGGGTGGGGCTGGATGGGCTTTGAGGTCCTTTTTGACTCAAACCATTCCATGAGTTGATGATTCATGATTTTGGACATGGATAGTGCTGGTAGATTGATGTTCCTGAGGTTTAGGTGCCCATCATGCCTGATGAGGAGCTCAATCCACCTGTCCAAACACAGGATTTCAGCATCTGAGCCTTCATCAACCTCTGGTCTGTCTCAATTTGACAAAATTAGGTGGAGGAAAGAAATGAAAATGCTTGAAAACAACAGCTCCCATAGTCAATAAATACCTTGTGGTGTTAATGAGTTGTGTCATCCCAGGGAGTGCCTTTCTCTGCTGTCCATACAGGAAGCCTCCAATGACCAGGTAAATTGTGCAGAGGTCTTTGGCCAAGGGAATCTCCAGGAGGGGTAAATGTTTCATTGCACAAGACTGCAGTCCTGTGTCTGAGTGCTTTCCTGCAATACAGTTTGGCTCTGGAGGCATTTTTGCTTCTTTTCTGGACATGTTCAGTGTATTTCACTTATTTGTAAATGTCCAACAAAACCTTAATCTCCTTCTCTCTATGCTGATAAACTAAAGGCAGATAAAGTCTGTATCTCTTAAAACCCATTGCTGATGTTCCATAAAGTTGACTTTTCTACGTACACGGAAGGTGAAGATGAAGGTCAATGGTGCTGTAGTGAATTTATTACTTATTTGCATAGAGATAAAGCAACTGTGACAGCTACAGCTGGTCTGTAAGCTGCACAGATAAAATTGGCCATAACAGACTCAACTCGACCAGCCCAGTTCGTTAGAGATAGAAAATGAGTCCCCTGGTCAGACAGGGACAGGCAGGGTTTGAACTCAAACAGGGACCCCAGCCAATCCCATTCAGTGCTGAATGCAGATTCACTGGCCAGTGGGCTGTGCAGAGTTGAGACCCCAATCAATCAAATGTTCCAGCGGAATTCTGAAGCCCCTGTAAAAGGGGGAATCCATCAATAAACTTTGGCTGTCGTCCTGCGAGCTCAGTGTGTTCAGTCATGTGCCTGTCTCCAAAACTGTGACAACTCCTGGACCTTCTCTTGCCTAAAACTCCATTGCCTTGCTTTGCTTTCCCCTCAGTGGTCTTTCCTTCCATGTGTCTCTCTTGATCTGCCTCAAATTGCCTATACATCAATTGCATTGGCTTACCTGCATGAGAGGCAAGGCAAGGGAGATGTAGAGAAGGGAACATAAAGCAAGGGTATCATTGGGAAAAGGTAGGGAATGGTGCTGAGGGCAAGGCCTAGGGACAAGAATGCTTTTTCTTGGGAAGCAAAGGACACAGTACCAGTGTTGGTGGAGCAGATGTTAAGGTACCGTGGGGAGGACAAGTCCAGCAAGACACTTCTGTCCTGACCCTTTCTGTGTAGGAGCAATTGTTGGACACACTCAATGCTTTCTCTGGCTAAGATCCTGAAGAATGGCAGAGCTTGTCAAGGGAAAGAAAGCACTTTTCCAGTGCACTCCCCAGTGCTGGAGATGCAGATAAGAAGCTGCCTCGTGGAGGACAAGGGCAGCAGCAACTTTCTGTCCTGGCATATTTGGTGTGGAAGCACTGCCTCAATTTGTACAATTATGGAGTCAGTATTCATCTTTGGAAGGTGGTCTCCTGAAAGAATCAATTTGGCATGTGGTTTCTACTTCTCAGAGGTAGCATTCTTGAAATTCTGGCAGCACACATCTTTTGGACAAGCTAAGCAGCTACACCAAGTCTTGGTGTGCAGCTGATGTAGTGCCCTGGGCAGGTAGTGCCCAGTAACAGAGTTCTGACACCTCCATATGGGCTCAGTGCCCAGATGTTTTCTCTTTTGGGGAAGAAAATCCCATTTCTTTTGAGATAGGCTTCTAGTTCCTCTCTTTTGCCAAGAAATTATTTTGGAAACGTTGGGTGGTCGTGCTGAATTTCACCGCTGCTTCTTCTGTGGAAGTGAAAATCAGCATTCTATGAGGCAGTGGTCTTCTATCAGCTACAGCTGTTGAACTGTTGCAGTGGGAATGCAGAAGCCAAGCTGTTGAGCTTTTTGTCCTGGTTGCTACCTCCAGTGTCTGAGCAGTCAGTTTGGAAGCTGACTCTGGGAGACTGAAGGATTATGACAGGAGATAGAGCTGAGATAGAATGTGCAGCTCTCAGGGGGGGTGATGCATTTTCATGGGTGCAGTTGAAGTTGTGGGCAGCAGGAGTTTTGTCAGCTGGCACTTTTGTGAGCTCTGTTTTAGCCAGATGTTTTCAAGTTTGTAGCTGGACCCTACGACACAGAAAAAATTTACAAGTGCAAAGGAGTTCATGTTACCTACCATTTGTTGTTACTGTCAGGAAAACTAATCCACAAACACCAGAGGTTTATGTCCAAAAAGGAGACAGAGGAGTCCTTTTACTTTATTCGAATAAAGGCAGAGGCCATGGGGCATTCCACTGAGTTCTCTCAAATTTTTGGAGGATGCAGGGTCCTTTTTATCCCAATTTCCTGACATTTCCCTCTCTCTTTCCTCACTGGCTGAGGTACTCAGGAGGTACAGACTTCCCAGAACACCTGATACCTGAGATCCCCCTCTAATATATACACCCCATTTTCCTTTTCCTTGTGACACTCAGTGGAATTCNGGGTCCTTTTTATCCCAATTTCCTGGCCACATTTCCCTCTCTCTTTCCTCACTGGCTGAGGTACTCAGGAGGTACAGACTTCCCAGAACACCTGATACCTGAGGTTCCCCTCTAATATATACACCCCATTTTCCTTTTCCTTGTGACACTCAGTGGAATTCCTATGGATTTTATGGTTCTTCCCATTGTTTCTTACGTCTCTGAGTATCCAGTTTTATTTACCAGCAAACCTACAGTTTGTTTGTAAAGACAAAGCTCTCTCGTTCCATTCATCAATCTGTGGAATCCTTCCCATCGTGTCTTTTCTCTCTCAGCGCTAGTTTTGTCTACCAGCAGACTCACGGTGTGTAGAGACAAAAGTCCCTCATTCCTTTCACTGCCGTGGTGCAAATAAGAGTTTGTGCTTGGGCGGGGAAGATCAGTGAAACCTTTTCGTGCTGCCACGGTGTCTGTGAGAGCAGGGACCTTCCCAGCCTGGCTCTGAGCCGGGCTGGGAGCGTTTGGGTTTTTCTGAGCCGACATCCCCATCGTGTGGCTGCTCTGTGAGCGCTGACAGTGCCCAGGGACAAGCCAAGAGCTCTCCCGGCCCGGGTGGGAGCAGGGGATGCTGGCTCTGGGACACTGCCAGCGTGTGCCCCTGCCCGCAGCTGGGAAGGGAGGGGAATCCTTCCATTGCTGGCTATGCGGTTTACAGACTGCAAAACAGAAGGGAATTCGAGAGCAGCCTCTTTCTCCTACAACATCTTCTCTGGGACCAGCTGCTGAATGTTCCTAATTTTGTTACTAGACTCTGAGATTGAAAGTGCCTGAGGGTGGAGTGCACCCGTGTGTGCTGCACTCCATAAACTGCAAAAGGAAAGTGAAGGCCAGCGCTTACTTCTTGTTCTAGGACCTTTGGACAGGGAGCAATTGCTGGACATAGCAAGTTTCGAAGCTGGGCTTGGCAAGAGTGAATGTGATGATACACGCAGCAGATGGTGAAGTGCATCATTCCACGGGCTGTGTGCTTCTCACACCATGCAAGTGAAACACGGAGACAGCAACAGTTCACTGAGTTGGCCAATATTGATACTTGGTAGAGTTAGTTTAGGTCCAGGAGCTCTGCATGATTAAAGAATGTGAAAGGAGCTCACAGCCCCGGTTTGCTTGGTGCTGTGTCCTTTGAAGTGAGTGTGAAACTCAACAGCCGCCTACTCCTCTTTTGTTCCCAGATTAAGATTATGGATCTGGGCTCGGTGAGAGAGCAAAAATGTAAAGGTGCATGCAGCTGAAATCAAAAAACATAACACCAATGTGTGTCGTGCAGCTTAAAGCTGCATAGGAAAAGTGGTGCCCTGCACTGCCTTTTTTTTATTCTAGTACCTTTTTTTTAAGGCAGCAGATCCTGAATGTCTCTCTGTGAGACTGAAGTTATAGGATGCAATATTCAACTTCAAAGACTGATGTTTTGATAGCTAATATTTGGTCTAAGAGGATAGAGCTTGTCTGGCATTAATGTGATTTTTGTCCTTTCTGTGATGCTGTAAGAGCTGCGTTGTTCTTTTCAGAGTGTCATCAGAAGCATCGTGACACTGTTGCTGCTAAATTTTGCTATCTTCATAACTGAAAAGGTTTTTTGAGTAATTTTGTATGGAAAATCACGCTATGAAATGAGACAGAGGAGTCCTGCAGCTTCACTGGGACACTGGGAGAGAGCCCAGTGGGCGCAGCCCGCGGGGTTTTGTCTCTCCGGGTGCCGGAGGGCGCAGCCCCCCCAGCCCCAAACTCCTGCACGGGGCCCTCTTCCCTCCCCATGGCTGAGGCACCGGGAAGGTGCAGCCTTCCCAAACCACCTGCCCAAACTCCCTGTTGAACCTGTCACTGCCCCCAAAATAGAAACCTTGAGCCTCTGCTCTCGGCTGTGGCAGGGGTCAGCCTGCCCGGGTTCTGGGACAAACCTGAGCCTGGGGCTCGCTGCAGACAGGATCACCCATTTCAGACATTAACAGCCATTCCTGCACCCACAGAGCTGTGTGTAAAGACATTGAAACACATCTTTGCTAAAAATTTTAATTCAGAAAACAAGACACCATAACTTATTAACAAACAATGAAACCAGCTTTGCTGGATACTGTAGTCTGGCTTAGAAATCTTTTATTTTATATATTTAATGCTTTGAAGTACTAAAGTGTTGCAAAAACTAATACACCAGCATGAACTTAACAATTTAGCAAGTATATGTGTGCCAAACTAAATTGAATCTTCTTCAACCTGTACAGCACTTAAAAACAACCTGGTGGGTATAAAATACTTCATTCAGTAACTTCCTCTTCTGGAACAACTTCCAAAAGCATCTGGAGGTGCATAGTGATGGGCTCTGAGGAAAAGATTTATTGTTAGAGGCTTTATAAGAGAACAATATTTCAATTCAAATCATTTTTCTATTTTTTTAATCTGTATTCTTATTTCAAAATGAAAAATAAAGAGTGGGGAATCTTAAGATCCAAACTACAGCATTCCACATTTCCAAACTTAGATTAGAGTACAATGTAATTACACAATTCACAATTAAATTCCAATTACACAATTAAAATTAGAATTTATTATAATTATTACATTATAATTAATAGTCCTGGGGACAAGAGAGACAGATGATGGATTTTTTGAATGTCTGGAGAACTACGAATGGCATTGAATTCAGCTAATTCCAATTAGCCTCTTAGAAATATCTGGGTATCCTGTTTTACCTGAGATAATCTCAGAGTTTTTTATCAGACCATGCAATAAATGGTTCATAAATGATAAATTATAAATAAATGAATGGTTCATAAATGATAAATTCAGTTCATAAATGGTGACGCTGGGCTCTTGCAGCTTTCACTGTACCCAGCCCTGGGATTATTTTTTTATCTTAATGCTGTTAACATTTTCTTTAGTAAGGATAACAATATTAATAATCAGAGCTAAAAACCCAGTGTTTGGTGGCATAAGAATGTATGTCTGCTAATCTTTAGCTAATCACTAAAGCAATGTATTGAAGGACAGATCATTGAAAAACTAACTTTACAGATAAATTCTGTTTCTTTGTGCTACTACGGTGATGCGTTGCTTTTTGTGAATTGTTTAATTTTTCCTCAAGTTAGGCATTACTTCTTTTCAACAGGAAGGAGTAAAATTCTTCAGTAAAACACTTCAGTAAAGCCCACTGCCTGCTAGGGAAATTGGTTCCCTCCACATTCTGCTCACATGCTTTAGAAGGGATTGACCAGAGAATGAGATTTAATATACTAATTAATAGATTTAATATCCTAATTAATCTCAAGTTTAGCAAATTTTCTATTGAGTTTGGAGCTGGCTATCTGAGGTATACTTACCTGAAATTTTTTGTGCCCAGCTGAATTTTAAATGAACAAAAAGTGCATAAACTATAAGTCCACTAAGTATAAATAAAATACAGTACAAATAGGCCAGTTCAGGTGCACTGATGATTGGTGCCAATACCAGTAAAACTGAGACCAGTATCACTATGACAGGAATGATGATGGGTATCTGCAAAAATACAAAGAATAAAATCATTTCTTCATTCTTCAGCTGTTCTTAAAGGTGTTGCCTGTATGAAAGAATATTTTGATTACCTTATGAATTTTCTTTACTTTAAAATTTTCTGCAATCAGATGGGGCAACTGAAGGAGTAGCAGAAATATGGACAGGGAAAACTCTTCTGCCAAATTATTCACTAAGATCTCTTAGTGAATCTTTCAAATTGCAGTGTACAAGTTTGCATTTTAATAAGTGTGGGAATTGGGCTCTTATTTTGGATATTCTTTCAATGGTAGTCTGCTGACAGCAATCACCCATCTCTGAAAATTTGGACTGTGCCCTGTGGTCTGTGCAAGCAAAAATCAACATTCTATAATCTTTTCCCAGTCCTTAGGAGCTTACTCCTAGTGCAGAACTGCTATTAAATGGGTAGATTTCAGGTAAGGGGAGTAAAAACCAAGGATCCTGCCCAAGGGTGCTGTTTAAATATCCAGATATTGGTGTGAATTCACACTACAGCATCTATGGAATGGAGGAGAAGCCATACAGAACTTACCCTGATGGGTCTCTTGAGTTCCTTCCTTGTAAACCTCATAACAATTAGTGCAAGTACAGTTAAACCATAAAATATCCAGACTGCAAAACTAAAGTAATTTATGAGTGTATCAATGTCACCAGGAATAATATAAATTATAGCAATGGCCCCCTAAAAAGGAAAACAAAAATTAGTGAAGTCTGTTACAGAAGAAGGCTGAATTTTAATTCTGTCTCAATCCAGCTGCAAGTGTAGTGTTCCAGAGTATGAACTGTGAATGTTTTTGCTTAAACATTTGGGTGTGAGTGTATTGGAGCACCCTTAAAGATTGTGACTGCATCCTGCCAACATGTGCAATCTTAATTCCATTTTAAGTCAAAGTGCTTATAATTTTAATGCATTAATCTGTTTTATTGTTGACTATCTGGAAGATACAAAAAATGTTTTTAGGTTTTTTATGTAACTGGGGTTGAAAGGAATGAGGAGGAGGTGTCTTTGCAAACTGTTGGCCTGATGGTAGATGAGGCCAGATCCAGAGATGTGCAAGAAGCAATGGGGGGAACCATGGGAATTCATTCCATAGGAATTCCACTAATTGACACAGATTGTTACTCACTCAAGACTGTGCTACATCTCTGGATTTAGAGAAATAGAACAGAGACACAAAGAAATAGGAAAAAAAAATGGAAAAAAGGAAAAAAAATTAAAAGGAAAAAGAAAAAAGGGAGGACAGTGGCACACATTATAAAGGAGGTCTGTGTCAGGTAATACAAGTCTGCACCTCTCAAGTACCTCAGCCAATGGGGGAAGAGAGGGAAATTAGGATAAAAAGGAGGTTTTGTTCTCTAACAACCTGAGAGACCCCAGGGGAAATGCCCATAACCTCTCCCTTTATTCAAATAAAGTTACAAGACTCCTCTGTCTCCTTTTTGAACATCAACCTCTGGTGTTGATTAATTTTTCTGGCAGGACTGGATAAATCTTGTTTTGCCTTGAAGATAAATGGGTAAAATAAAAATAACACATTCTAGATTTTTTCTTAAATGCATTTACTGACTAGATTTTTTTTAGTGCAATGTAAATTTTCCATATGGAGGAAATATTCCTCCATGGATGAGACAGGGTAGTGACAGCTTGCTTACAAGCACCCTGTGAAAGGATTCCCTAATACTGAGCACTCATTTAAGTATTAGTTCTCATGCCATTGACTCTTAACCATTTTGATTTTTAAAATCCAGTTCTGGAATGAACATGTTCCAATTAGAGAAGCTGGGGGGGGTTATGTAGTCTTTTTTTCCAAAATGTATATAGCAATTTTCTTGCCTAGATAGTTAAAGATACGTGTCAAAACTGCATGTAAGAAGCTGTAAATGTAAAAGTATTGCTGGAGCATTTTTGGTGATAATTTTTCTGTACCTAGAATATATACTTACATAAAATATGATAGCAGGGGCTGGTGTTAAGTGCTTGACACTAATGTAAGATAATACCTTTAGCATGTGCCCTTCACGACCTGCAACATAAACAAGTCTGACAAAACAAAGACAAAAACAAAGCAGTGTAGTTAGTGTGGCACCTAGACTTTAAATGGTGTTACTAAAAACAGACATTCAACTAATTTCATCAGTATTTTCTTTGATATGCAGTGGGATGTAAAGAGTACTGTTTAAAATAAGGGAAATGAAATAGCCAGTATTAAAACAGTGAGCTAAAACAAATTCTGAACCAGTATTTAAAATAGCACACGTGAAATTAATTCCAGAATCGTTATTTTGCACATATAATTGAAAATTATTTTGGGAAATGTTACCTACTGTGTCCCTTTTAATTAAATATTTCCTTTTTCATGTTTCATAGCAAAAAGGTATATTGACAAACTTTTGTCCAGAAATGGTGTTTACAGCCACATTGTATTCAGATGCTTTTGAAATTTTAAAATATTTTAAATAGTAAATGGAAGTACTGAACAACTGATAGAAAGGAACAGCCTCTCAGTTACCTTTGCTGGTGTTTTTACTAGTAACTTTTAACAGTTTAATTCTCAGCTTTAAAATTGATGAGAGATGAAAAAACCCTTTTGTGCCACAGTGGTATATACCTTCACTGAATTAAGAAGAGACCATGTTTTCTAATTTTTCAAACCTGAATAGTCACTGTTCATTTTTGAAAATTAAACAATATAGCTAGATTTACAGGAGATTTTAAATTATATTTTGTATAATGTGGATCAATAGAATGTCCTTATGTCTGTGGATACATGAATGTAATTTTTTCCATGCTTCAAAACCTTTCCTTGAAGATATTTAGAATGGGGACTTACCTGCCTGCAGTAAAACAGGTGCCATTGGCAGATCCAAGTGTCGAAAATACCACAAAGAGAGGAACTATCCAAGAGGCTGGATAAAGCACTCTGTCTCCAAATGTCTGGGATATGGGATTAAAATTAATCACTTTTGTCATTTGAAGTACCATTTAGTATATTCAGTAGTGTTAGAGCCTCTTTGTAGGTAAAGTAAATGAGTATCTGAGCTATGTTACCAATAAAACCATGTTGTATATTTTGTGTAGTTATTAAAAAATGCTCTGCCAAATAAAGACCTGGATTAATTAATTGACCACTATAAAATGGAGCATTATTGTCATGATGTTTAAGACACAACCTCTGTAGGAAACATTGGAAGACAGATGTAAAACACCACAGAAATTAAATTCTGGTAAAGACACACAGTTTGGCACGTGTCTGCCAAGGCAGAAGGAAGGAAGATGGCATTGCTGCAGAGCCCTGTCCATTCCAAGCTGTTTTCAGCCCCTCTGGAAGGACTAACAT
Source organism: Polioptila caerulea (assembly GCA_013397295.1). Taxonomy (NCBI): domain Eukaryota; kingdom Metazoa; phylum Chordata; class Aves; order Passeriformes; family Certhiidae; genus Polioptila; species Polioptila caerulea. Next base: position 94,060 of record VYXF01001439.1, read on the forward strand.
CAGTAGTGACAGCCTGGGGGCAAACGAGCTCGGGACAAACTCCCTCGGGTCTTCCACTACATTTGAGTTTTCACCTGTGGCTGGTGTGTTAGTTGCTGCTGTAGATCTCATGTAGATACACTGACCAACAGCTAATGAATTTGAATTTCAATGTTTTTGACAGGTACGTTTAGGTTTTTAGCTTGGTTGGGGTTTTTTTTTTAGTAAGTCAGGCATAAAGAGCTTTGGTTTTGCACAAGTCAGTGATGTCTCCTTGTCCAGGAGCAGGAGCTCAAAGGGGACATCCAGCTGTACAGACCTGTCTGCACAGGGCACTCCTTCTGCTGGGAACTGCCCCTCAGAGCCAGTCCTGAGACTGTGTTAATTCAGTCTGATCAGTTCAGTGCTGGCTCATGTGTGTTGTTCAGATTGTGAGTTTAAAGGTGTATTGAAGAGGATTAGTTCTTACACAAGATTTAACTTCATACACTCTTTGCTGTACCTTCTGGTACAGACAAGCTCCTGAAATGCACAGATCTAAATTTTAAAAGCTTTTAAAAAATATTTTAAGCATTTCAACATTACTGTACTCCTTCACTGTGCTAGACTATATATTGAAATGTTTGTCACATACTGTTTGTTTTCCCAAAACAAGCATTAGGAAAATTGTTGCAGGACCTCAAACAGTTGTTTCAGAGACACACAGAAAATTTGCTGAGTGGAACTGAAGGGGCAGATGTATTTTTTATGGTTTCAGAGGTTTATCTAATTTCTAATATTGCCTGTAAGAGTATGTCTTGTAAAAATGTAAAAATCATATTTTTCAAAATTGTTAAGGAAAAAAGCACAAACAGAACAAGGTGAAAGTGAATGATGGCCTATTTGCTGTTATCTCCATTACAACAAACTTTGATCTGCTGTCATTTGGCATGTGCTTCTTTCTCAGAAATACTGGACACACTGAAAATGGCAAAGCCACTGTCAGATGTTATTTCTCTTCCCATCTTTTTGATGCCTATGGAAAGCAGTCACCCTCTGACCTGCAGTGTTTACAAAATGTTCACTGAAGACTGCATTGCTTTTGCTTCCCTCTTTTATTCCCATTTGGATATGACAGAACTACTTTTTCAATTAGGCATTACTGATATTTTAGGTTAAGAAATGATAGTAGATAATGGGGGGAAAGGTGGCACTAACAGCTTAAACTAACATTAATATTATCTTACAAAAAATTAATGGAACTTAATGACTTACATGACTTCATTGCACACAGCCTTCTTCAGATGTTCTATTACAAAATTAAGTAGCTTACCACAGCAACTGCCTGGGACTGCAGAAGTTCTGTTGAAGTCATTACGGTGAAATAGGAAATGTTTATCAGAACGTAACAAACTGTAACCAAGGGGATTCCAATAATTATAGACAGTGGTAGATTTCTAAAGAATGGAAAAGTAAGACCCCATCAGCATTACTGTATCACTGGTACAGTTGTCATAGCAAACTGTGGATTCTTACTTTTCCTGATATGCTCTTTAGGTGTATTTACTTTTTTTTTTTTACTGTAGAGCTATGAAAATCAGGATTATAAAGAAGAAAAATACAAATTATGCAAATACACAAAGCCTGTAATACAGGCTAATTAGCTTTGTCTGTTAGTGCTCAAGCCTTGAGTAATAGAAATATTAATGCTTTTAAAAAACAAACCAAAATATGTGGTTGCTTATTGAAAAATACATAATGTTTGATTTGTTGCCAGTAAAAACACTGCTTTCCTACATAGTTTTACCTGTAAGGATTTTTAAGTTCTTCTGTGATGTAATTGAGTTGATTCCTGGAAGGAAAAACATTCATAGAGTATTTCAGTAGTCAGATGTTTAAATACAAATACTATGAGGGGAGGTGTTACTTCTTGTGTTATTGTTTTGAACCTTTTCAGTTCAAAAAAAAAAAAAAAAAAAAAAAAAAAAAAAAAAAAAAAGAAAAAATGCAAAACCAATCTTTTAAGTGGAAAAACTGCAGGACAAAACCTATGTGAGCTTCTTATCCAAAAGTCAGCCTCTTGATTCACCATCTCTTTCTGCATTATCTCTAGTATCCCTGAGACTCTAAATCTTGGCTAAAATATGCCAGAATAACCAAACAAAAATCTGGCAGACATCTGAGATTTACAGGATTGCCTTTCAACTTCAAGCTTCACAATTTGGAAAAGTCTTTTCAAATAAAAGCACAAGTGTGCTGAGGGCAAAGAGTAAAGCAAGCCTGCTGGTGTTTCACAGTGGTTCTCTGAGCCACACTGTCTTTAGAAAAAAGGCATGAAAACCTTTTTAAGGATTATACCTATCTGAATTATCATTTCCAAGCACTCATTTTTGCTAGAGCAAAGGCAGACCAATTGAAACAAGGTTTTTAAAGTCATCCACTCTGAAAATCTGAAGAGTTAGTATTTACAGTTCAAAGGCAAATTTTCAAATGTTAGTGCCTGGTGGTTACATACACAAATAATTACTTAAGGATCAGCCTTTTTGCCCTCTTAAAAAGTCCAAATGAATGCCTGAATTAGCAGACTTACATGCCTGAGTTGAGACACTCAAGCTTGGAAACAGAACCTAAAAACTAATCTAAAAAAAAATCAGTTTCACAAGCTTTTAAATGGGAATTGCTGTGTGGTAGATCAAGATTATATTCTTATTTGCTTCCAAAGTACAGACCTATATGCAGACTTTTGCAGTTTGTACATTTAAGAATAACAATGGATTTGTGCCAACAGAATGCTCTGCCAACTGTCATTCCCTAGGAAAAAAACTGCAAGCTGAACCTTGTCATTTCTGCCACAATGTTCCTTTTTCTGTTCTCCTGTACTAATCAAACACCACTACATATTTCACAAGAAATGGCATTTGATGGGGCAACCTGCAGGGAAAGCTATTTTGTCCAACACAATGGAATTAAACTCTGGTATATTCCCCTCATTTCTACTGTATCTAAGCACCTCCAGCACCAAAGCAGTACCAGCAGTCCTTTGGGGATCTCTTTTCTTTCCCTAACAAACAGCAACTAAAAGAGGGTGGAGTTCTGGAGTTTTCTTAATCAAACTAATGTTCTTTTTCCAGAATTCATCCTTAATAACGAGTCAGTTGTTAACTTCTTCAGAGAGTTGCACAGGGAGACAGTAAACCAGTTAAAGGCTGTTAAACTGTAACTGTTAAGGCTAATAAAGATTCCTTACCATCCATCATATGCCCAGAGTCCATTATAAAATGCCAAACTGATAGAGCTAACAGAAATTTTACTGTCCTTGAAAGAATCTTTGAAGTTTGCAGTTTTTCCTGCAAATAAGAGGAAGATTATTGATCAGTCTTGAAATTATTCTTGTAATCCCCACCAGATGAAAAAGCATTCCAAAATATGTCTCATGTTTTGAAACTTTTCACTTATAAAATAATTCATCCCCTTTTTTATTGATTGATCTGCAGTGCTGCATTTTCCACCCATCCCCCTTCTCTAAAAGAAAATACCACAGTTTCCAAGAGATGCAGAACTAAAATCCTGAATTAAGAGATTCAGGGCTGTGCCTTATTACTCTGTCACTTCTGTCAGTGGGAAATTTTATAGTGATCATAGCAAAAGCTAAAATAATTTTTTCAAATAACACATATTTTATTACCTTGTGCCAGGAGAACAATTCCACTTAAAATAATGATTGTGACAATGATCATTTTTGCAGCTGTGAGAAAATTCTGGAGGTAACTTCCCAGCTTCACACTCAATGAATTCACAATTGTGATTACCACTAGAAGAAATCAGATTATAAAATTTTTGCATTGTTTGTCAGAATTTAAAGAAAAGTTGCCCTTCATTTACTGTACTGCTTTTCCATCACCCTTTTTGTCTATGTTATATACAGTTTTTACTTACTGTGTTTGGATAACTTTAAAATAGTGAGGAAAAACAGATTTATGAATAAGATTTTGATAGTACCTTTAAGAAAAAAAAACATTTAGAAGTTGCACAGCATTGTGATGAATAAAGAAATAGTATTTCCACATTGTGATGAATAAAGAAATAGTATTTCCACACTTAATTTTTTCTTCCTTTTCTGCTAGAGATAAGCATTCATCATACAGCTGTATCTATCTTAATGAAAAATTTAAAAAAAACCTCAGACTAGGGAAAAAAAAAATTTAAACCTATCCTTTTTATGCTGTTTAATTAGTTATTGTGGGAAAGACTCACTGGGCTGTCTTTGAGCTTTCTGGTGTCTCTGTGAAGATGAACCTGAGGAAGTTTCAGGGTACTGAAGTGCAGTTATTGATGGGGCCAGACACAAGTCACTGAGCACTTTTGGGTCTGGTCTGCCTTAGAAACTGTGACTCTTACCATTTCTGTATATTTTCAGACACTTGATGACAGCCTGGGGAGGGTCACAGCCGGGGTAGAACGGGGCCGAGGCATATTCTGCAAAGCTGAGACAGATGATGGCAAAGGAGCTGGGCTTGGTGACCAGCAGGCTTGTCCAAGAAAACAAAAACGCTGGAATTGGGCCAAAAGCCTCCATTAGGTAAGGATATTCTCCCCCAGACTTGGTGATCATTGTACCAAGCTCAGCAAAACAAAGTGCACCTGAATGAGGAGAAAAGCAGGTTTCATGGTCAAACACTTTTGAACCTGGGACTGCTGGAACTGATCATCACTTTTTAATAGGTAGAAAAGTTGAGGAAATTGATCTGTACAGTGCATCATTACCCTCTTCAGGTTTCTGTATATTTTACTGTATAGGCAAAATAAAATTTTAATTACCCATGAGCAATTGAAAAAGATACCCTGAAATTATTCAGATGCAGTCAAAAAATTGCTACCATTGATATTTAAGATTTCACCAAAACCAGGACAATCAAACATTTTGGTTTCATTCAATTTCTGTTTAAGAAATGAACACTATAAGAAGCATTTAAGTGAGAACTCCACTGGCTGATACACCTTTTGGACAGCTGAAAAAACAGACTTTCTGCACAAGTTTTAAATAAAATATCTGCTCAGCTCAACATTAAGGTACAGTGATACTTCCTGGTCTGTTGCTGTATGTGGCACCTTGAATTAAGGTTTGTCTTGTAAGCTGCCCCTCTTGATACAATGCTCAAAAATCTCTTTGTTTTACTTTGTGATATATTTTAAGTTGCTTAGTGCTAAACTTTCAGATATAATATAATATAACATAATATAACATTATAATATAATATAATATAATATAATATAATATAATATAATATAATTAGAATTACAGAAGAAGAAAGCTAACAGAAAGTACCCAGCTCACTACCAGTAAATTTCACATATTGCCAGCTATTTATGTAGAAGAGTATTTTCTTTACTACAGTCAGTGGATGAAGCAGGAAAAACTAAAACTTTCTTTCAAAAATAAATTAAGGGTGATTTACAATTTTAAAAATTAGTTTGTCTTCTTCTATTTAAAATTTGTGGTTGAATACTGCTAGGTATATATACAGCAGGATTTCATTGATTTTGACTTAGGTGCCATTAGCTAATTTGTGAGGTGAGGGTAGCATACAGAAACAGCAAATATAAAAATATAAGGCAAAGATTCAGATTCTTTGTTGAGTCCTTTACCTAATGTTGCCAGAACTCCACAGGCTGCCCAGATGGTTAAACAAGGACCCACAGCTTCAACATTGGCAAGCACTGATTTTGGAGAAACGAAGATACCTGAGCCAATAATTGTACCAACAATCATACAGATTCCACTAACAAGGCCCACCTTGAAATAAAATGAGATGTTTTTGTAAGCAATTTCTAGTAATTCAACAATTACTTCTCAATATCATAGAACTACAGTAATAGTCATTACTGACTTATTTTTATTAGATTTCAATATATAAGCTCTATAAATAAATATATTAAGTGATTTTGCAGTTTCACTCTTCTTTTCAAGATCTGTATGCACCCTGTGGTGCACTCCTGCTGTTTCCAAAAGTACATCTATTTGTGTTTTGCCTGCCTTTTTCCTTTATTAAACTCTCTTTTGGAGTATGTGGGTCTCAAATATAACCTTGAATGGGTGAACTTGCCCTTTCCTCACTGATTAAGCAACAACATTTTTTTACAAGCACTTGATGAATTCTGAATTTTCTAAGATTCAGAAATTGTCTTTCATGGATGGGGTCCTTTGGGGGTTTTTGTTATTGTTGTTGTTGAGCAGCTGTTTTCCTCTCCTTGCTTTAAATATTTGTGCCTAGAAATTGTGTGGATACCTCTAGGTGGCCATAAGATCACTTAGTTCTCCTAAGTTTGTAGTGAACTGCAANAGCAGCTGTTTTCCTCTCCTTGCTTTAAATATTTGTGCCTAGGAATTGTGTGGATACCTCTAGGTGGCCATAAGATCACTTAGTTCTCCTAAGTTTGTAGTGAACTGCAATGTTACATGAAACCACTGAAACTGAGGCATGTGTTACTAAAACAAGTGGCATGGGCTACTTGATATTTTCTGCTGGCTATGGCTACTCTAATAACATCAGTATATTTCCAGTCTTGGCACCAAACTAAACCACATAAATAATCTTTCTCCAGGCTACTTAAATTAATTTTAAGTGAAATGCCACTCCCTCTTGAGAGGAAGAGACCCAACTGTTTTCTAAAGCATCTGTAATTTTCTGGGGTAGACAGATTTTCACTTGTCTTCAAGGGCCTATTTCCTTGCTATAAACACTAACAAACTTGCAGAAACAATGAGCTGGACAACCCACTACAACTTCTGAAAAGTACATGTGGGAAAAAAAAGTTTATGAAATGCCTCAGTTGGTTAACTTAGAATAAGTCTTGGAATTATTTTTATACCTGATAACTTCATCGACATATTCTTGGGGTTTTACTCTTTATATCAGAGCTATTCAGTAATTAGCAGTCTCTGAAAATGTAAACCAACCACACTGTGGAGATATTAGCTCAGTTTTGCTAAATTGGGACTCAGTAGTGGTTTTTGCACGCTGATGCATGTGCACAAATATCCCCTTCTGCCTCCCTCTGCCAACCCCACACATGGACCTGAGGGGGAAAAGAAAAAGGTTTGCCTGCTTTTGTAGGTTCATCGTTTGGGGTTCATGACTCTGAATGGATTGTCTGTCCTCTCTTCCTTTGTCCTCTCCTTTTCTTTTCTTCAAGCCTTCTTCACCCATTTGCTTTTCTTGTTGAAATTTCTAAGGAAATAAAAACAAAATCTTACTCTAGCATATTAATGTCGCTTGGACTTTTGCTGATATACGTGGGTACAAAATAGCCCAGGTAAATATTACCAGAAAACAAACCCAGGCATGCACTCGCTCCTAGGCAAAGGATTTCCGTGGCACTGCCTCCTCAGAGAGGAAAACCAGGAGGGGAAGTTGTTGTCCCCTTCCCCTCATCCCTCGGACTTGCTGTGGATTTCCCTTGTACCCACCCTGCAGGTGAATGTCTGTGTCTTCTGTCGCAGATTACATTCGGTTTCGAGGATGTCCTTACTGGAACAATCAAGCTTTTATAGCCAGTCCTTCCTTTGAACTCTTCCAAAGGTCCAGATAGATTTGATCTTCCTCCCAGCAGCTTGTCTGTTTTCTTCTTATCTAGGAGACCTTCTTTCCATTCTTCATTAAATTAGACCTTGCCTCACTTCCTTGGAGATGGAAGCATCTGCTTACAGAGTGTGGCTGCTGTAATTATCTATTTAGCAGCTCTTTGCCTCAGAAAGAGTCACCAATCTCCTCTGTGTTGATTCAGGGTGAATGTCTGCCACTCAATGTTTTGTCCTTTTTACACCTGGAATGTAAAGAGTTTGTTTTCAAATTTAAATTTAGACTTACGGTTTCTTTCGGTGAGGACTTTCCTTGTTTCCCCCAGTATTGGTCTAAAATACAATCTGAGACAGTGAAGGAAATTGCTCGGGTTATGTCCTGAGTCTCTAAAGTAGATTCAGTCAAAAACCTCTTCTCTCCTAAGACTCTACAACTATAATTACTTGAATTTGAATGCTGAAGATCGTTATGCTTTTATACAGACGGCAAATCTGGAAGGCATCACGTTTAGGACACATAAATTGGGGGGTTTTGTAAATTAAGTAGTAACTGGCTACAAAAACTGCAGTATTTTAAATTACAGAACACCTATCTCAGCAGTGCTGGCCTTCAGAAACATTTAGGCTATAAAGACATCAACTTTATCTTTGGAATTAAAGATTATTTAAAGAATCATAATTAATCTGACTTTTAAGATTTAACCTACGATAAGAAACTGCACACATGAAGAATGCAAGGGTTTGGGTGACTGGACCCCACTGTGGCTTCGTGCCCAGCGTCTCTCTTTTAAAGCCACTTATTTAGACTGCTTCAATCGTTACTTTTAGCAATTCTCGCCTTACTTACCTAATATATTTATATTTGTTTGGTGTTGATCGGCTCCAGGAATCCTTGTCAAGTGTATTTCTCCTGCTAGATTTCCCAGCCAGTTACAAGCAAGGCATGTCCGTGTCCGAAACCAGAATATGCAGAAGGAGCAGCAGCTTAAGTACAGAGGTTATAAAAGGTAATCATTAAACCCATTCTCTGCCAAGAAGTTTTGGGTTAGGAACCACAGATAAACCGATAGTCCAATTAGTTTATCTTTAAAAACAAGAAAAGCCGTCTTTGTTCCGTTTGTGGGAATGTTTGTCCAGTGCCTGTGTATTACACAGTGAGAGTGAACCACAATTTGGAGTCTGTTTTGATGATCTTTGTAGCAAGCAGTTGTTAATTTAGAAATGTTTTGGAAAGATAACCTTGGAGTAATTGTCACATTATAGGTCATTAAAACCATGTGTCCAGATGATATTTGAATCCTATTAAAAATAGTTCATTTTTTCTTTTATCTTGAGGAGGTAGAGAAGCATGAGCAAAAATATTTCCTTTGTTTTTCATTAACCTGAGGCAGCTGAGTGGGCAGCTTGTGTTCCCTTTGCTTGCAGTTACAAATCTTTTCCATTTTTGTAAATATTTAAAGATCTTGCAGTGAAAAATGCCATTTTCTGTTTCTATGCAGTTGTGTATCCAGGAAAAAAAGTATTGTTATCTTGAATTCTGTAATAAGGTAACTGCTTTCATTTGAGCTAGTCATGTCTAAAAAGACCCTTAATCATGTTAATTCCTTCACTGTTCTTAGCAGTGCAGTTGTCCAGCTCCTTTGCTGGAGGACATTCATATCAGTCAGCACTGACCAAACCCCTCTAGAGGCAGCTGAGTTTTTCAATAAATATCTACTGTTAAAAGGTAAAAGATGTTGCTGATGTTAACATTTAACATTTGTCGCCTTGTCGAGATAATGGCTCATAAACACGCAGTACAGGGTTGGAAATAAGACCAAATTGTTGGGCCTGAGTGTCAACAAAACTACCCCAAGCACCATCCCACAATTGTTTTCCTCACTTTTTTAAAAACTCCTTAAGCATGCAGGATTGATCAACAGGAATTCCCTCTGCAATGATGATGTAAATCTGTGACTAAAAATGGACTCTAAAGAACACGTGAAACACTTGTTAGTTTATATTTGCCATGTTTTCTGATGGCTGAGCCAGACTGGGCTGGGAAGGTTTTTGTCCCAGATTGAGGTTGCAAAGCAATGTCGGTAAGGAAAACAAAATCAAAACTGTATTTTTTTTAGTCACTTTTTCCTCTCTTTGTTTTTCTTGTTTGATTCTCACAGAAATAGGGTTAAGATACAAGAGAAATTATTCCATCTTATAACTTCTTATTCTTAAATATTTTTTCTTATTGGAAAATTACCACGGTAAGTATGGGCAGACAAAAGTTCTTTTTTTTTTTTTTCTTTCCCTACAGATAAAGAGAATAAAACATGTTAAAATTATAGCCTTGCTACAATGATATGAAAAAGCAGGTATGAAAAATTTATACCTTTTCCTGCAAGTGTTACAAGGACTTTTAAAATATTTTTTCATGGTAATTGTGATGTATGACTAAATAACCCAATTCCATTTCACATTGGGATCATTTCCTCATTTGGGAGCAGTTGTTATGTAACATACTTCTGTGTTCCTTATTCTGATAATTTTGAAATGAAGGTTTATAATCTTATCATACCTGTGTTGTTCCTGAAATGCCACAGAGATTATTGAAATAGGTAACGGGAAAAGAAAAAAAAAAAAAGGAGTGGTCATATTATGGAGCTAACATTGTCCCTTGTAATGAAGCAGGCACATCTTTCACATGATCTCTACCCTGGAACTTAGAGACCAACAAAGAAAACACAAAACCCACGTCATTTTGATGAAAAGATAATGAGATGTGTACTTTTTAATGTTCTGTTAAGTAAAGTTTGGCTGAGGAATTTTTCTTAGTTTTAGTGTAGGTAATCTTTGATTATTTTTGTGCAGATGTGTGTGTTAGTTGTCTTTTCTTTCTCCTTCAGATCTGGGCTCCATTTTGTTTCTTCAGATCCCATAAAAGCAACATTGGAAATATGTTGTTGAGTTTTTGCCTAAGCAATTGGTTCCTTTAGTCAGGCTGGAATGTCTGCAGAGCTCCCAGCTGTTCAATGGGTGTCTCAAGTCTTTGCAGTCATTTGACCTTAACTAGTCTGTGTTTCTTTATAAAAACAGAAAAGTATCTTTGTTTATTGCCTAGTTTTGTTTTAGGGGTTACTCTATTTGGGATGCTGTAAACCTATAAAAGATTTTTAATTTTACCAGCAATCCTTCTTTTCCTCAGCCACTGAAGGAAAAAATAAACATTGATTTCAAGGATTTTAATATTATTTTCTTCATAGACAAGAGAAATGACATTTTACAGCCGTGGGAAAAAATCCTTCCCTCTCAAATAGGTACACAGATGAAGACATGAACGAGTTCAAATTCCAAGGGACTACAGGGGCAAACACTTGGAGGGCTGGTCCTATTTAAACACTGTAGTTTGAACCTTTTCAAATGTTATTTACCAATTAAATCGTAAAAAGTAATTTTCAACTTTAATTCAGGAAATAGTAAGGGCACAGTGTATAAATACACCTTTTAATATCATTAATTACTAATAATAAAGATTAATGTTTGTTGGGGTTGGTATTTATTGCTTGCAGTGATGCACGTCCTGCTTTGACCAATACTAAAGCAAATGATAAAGATCATCCTAACTTGCAGCTTTTAATTGTAGCTTAGCAGAATCTCAGAGAGGATTTCCATTCTAACCTTCCTTACAGGTTATTTAATTTTAATGAGAGGACCAGTGTGTTTCCTTGCATTTGGTCTTCTTTGAATCTGACCATTAATAGATCTGATCTCAGCACTGTCATGCTTTAAATATTTTTTTTTCCCCAAGTAATTGCATGAATGCTGCAAGTGGAATATAAAGAATTGGTCTGATTTAACAGCTATGGTGATGCTGGGTTATGCTGCTGCTTTGCAAGATCTTTGCACCTTGTGGAAGTCAGTAGGAAATATAAGGTGACTTTAGTATGATCTTTATAGAACTACTTAATAGATTATAGCTCTTAACTCTTATAGGGGGTTTAAATATATGTATTTTTTTCCCTACTTAGTTCTTGGTTACAGTGTAATTGGGTTTTCTTCTGTGACAAATAGGAAGAAAAGATAAAAAAAGATATTCAGGTCTGCTAAGGTTTTGTACTAGACCTGCCTGAATAGTGCAGAGTCTTTAGTGCAACCAGAGATTCACTTTTGTATCATGTACTTTTGAAGCAGAGCTGTTTAGAGACTCCTAATAAACTCATAAATGCTGGGTATGCCACTCTATCCAAAAGATCAAGAAATCTCTTCCTAAGGAATGTTCTAAAGGAATTTTGATGACCTCTGGAGAAAATTAGCTTTAGTATGTCACACTAGGGATTTTTTCGAAGATTGAGAAGTTTTTAACAGTGTTTCAAAGTCTGATCAGAATAAATGATTTTTCTGATAAACAACCAACTCTTTGTGTTTTTCTCTTTGAAAAACAAAGCCTGACTTTGATCTCATTTTTGAGTCCAAAACTCAGGTTGCACTCCACTGGCCTTCCACCAAGGGGGGGTTACCAGTGAACATTGGTTTTGGAAGACATTTCTGTCTTGAGCCCATCTCTAGCTGAGGAAGGAAGCAATGAAAATTGAAGCACTTCACTGAGGTTATGATGTCCTGGGCTACTTTTGAAGTCTCATTTTAATTTTATATTTACCAAAACCAGATATTCCAGGTATAAAACAATTCTAATAGCTAAACTATATTTCTTTCTATATTTCATATCTGAACAAATGCTTATATAGGAATGTTGAAATAAATGTAGTACCGAAGAAAACAGTTCAGGACTCAAAAAATCTGGAGAGTTCACTCCCTGAGAAACCACATTTTTAAACATAAAGACACCTTCAAAGTGCATCTGCTTTTCTAGATTCAAGCTGATTTACACCATGGAGGTTTTGCCACACTTATTTACACTAGATTTGCAGAGAAGGATCAGTGCCTGGAACTCTCCTAAATGGAAGAGCCATGCCTGCCCAAGGAAGGATTTGTACTCCCAAGGGAAAAGTTCTTCGAAGTCCTGATGCAATATGCCAGGGTAGTGGCATGAATTTTTCATGGTGAAAAAGTCTTAGGAGGTTCTGTCTTCTGAGCTGGTGAAAGGCAATCTCCTGGCCTGAAAAACAGAATCTTTCTGGCTTGAAAATAGAGATAGGAGAAAACAGCTGGGTTTAAATGATTTCTTAATGGTCAGGGGAAATTTTCTAGAAATTGCAAAAAAAAAAGATAAGGTAAGTATCCATCAATGCTCAGTCAGGTCACACAACACTGGTGCATACTCACCTCAATGTGACTGCTGAGTGTCACAGTCCCCCTGACATCTGCACAACCAAAACACAGGGTATGAAGGGCTCTGTCCTGCAGGGTATGAAGGGCTCTGTTCTGCAGGGTATGAAGGGCTCTGTTCTGACAACGGAGCAAGAAGTAATTCTACAGTTTTAGCTGTAGTTGGCAAATGCATTACTCCTGACAGGAAAATTAATCCACAAACACCAGAGGTTTATGTCCAAAAGGGACAGAGGAGTCCTTTTACTTTATTCCAATAAAGGCAGAGGCCATGGAGCATTCCCCTGGGGTCTCTCCAGTTTTTGGAGGATGCAGCCTCCTTTTTATCCCAATTTCCTGGCTGCATTTCCCTCTCTCTTTGCCCATTGCCTGAGGTACTTGGGAGGTACAGGCTTCCCAAAACGCTGAATACCTAGGATTCCCTTAAAATGTATAACCCCCCACCTTGGTCTTGTCCTTGTCCTTGTGTCAATTAGTGGAATTCCTATGGAATTTTTGGTTCTTGCCATTGTTTCTTTCATCTCTCAGTATCCAATTTGTTTATCAGCAGACCTACAGTTTGTTTGTAAAGACAAATCTCTCTCATTCCATTTATCAATCAGTGGAATCCTTCCTGTTGTTTCTTTTATCTCTCAGTATCTAGCTCTATTTACCAGCAGACCTTCAGTTTGTTTTTGTAAAGACAAGTTCCTCATTCCTTTCACTCCGAATTCTCCTGTGGTTTTGGTTTTGAAAAGGTGATAGCAATGTTTGCTTTTTGAATATATATGACATTATTTATTCCAAATTATGGCAAACTTATGTTCAGTTATTATGGACGGAATATGCTCTGTAAATTCATCAATGAAACTTGAATGTGACTACAGTTCCACAAATCCTGAATTGTTTTCTCCTACTCTTGGTAGGAATGGAAGAATGTTTTTATGTTGTCTTGTGAAAGGAAGCTGAAACTCCTTCGTGGTTTTAATTTACTGACTGGCAGATCTGGAGGAGACAGGAACTGGAAGGCAGGTGCAAGATAACAAGTCAGGATGCTCTGTCAGCCGTAGTCAAGGGAAAATAGCAAACTGCTATTGTCAGGTGGGTAACAGAAAAAGGATAAATTGGCATTTTACCAGAATAAGACCATTAAATTACTTCTTTAGTGTTGTATTATCTAAATTTAGTATCTGTGTATCATTGTGTCTATGAAACAAGGCAAAACTAAGATTTTAAAATTCTTACACACCTTTAATGAAACATCAGCTGGCAGTAGTGGCCCGGTAAATCCTCCTATAAAGGCATTTTTAGCCATCTTGGATTTTCTGTAGCGTGCTGAAAACTACACCAAGCATGGGAAAGAAATGAGAACAAGTGTGCCACCTTCCCAAGGCTCCATACCTGGAGTCACAAAAAGCTTTTGTGGCCCTTCAGGTATCGTGTAAGGAGGACACCCTTTGAACGCAGGCTCGTGCTCATCCAGCAGGATTCCCGTGTGTGCTGTGGAGTGTGGGAAGGGATTTCTGTGCAAATCCTGCCCGCTGCAGAGAAGAGCAGCCCTTGGCTCGGCTGGTGGCTGCAGGCGGTCCCAGCTTTGAAGGTTTACAACAGCGATATGAGGGCACAGGGCACACCCGGGTTTCGGGAACAAGTCCTTCGTGAAAGTGCGTGACAGGAGCTCTGCAGCCCCTGCCGGGATCAGCACTTTGAGTCTCCGGGCGGTTCTGCAGGTCAGGTTGTGCTTTTGATGTTATTCTCTTCCGTGAACTTGATCTCATTACTTAGTGTGGTTCAAAGGTCACTGAAAGTAATTTATTTCCAGTCTTGATATCAACAGAAAAATGAAAAATGATTACAAGTTGGTTTGGTTTCTTCCTTGCTTTTCCCACCAATTCTAGGTTTGGTTTTTTCAGTGAATTTTCAGACAAACGGGGCAGGTGGGAAACAAAAGCTGCAGCTGAGTGTCACGACAGTGACAGTGCCCTGCAATAGTCCTGGCTGGGGGCGGCTCTGGGGGACACCGAGGGAAGGACCAAAGGGGAAGGGGCTGCCCCGAAGGTTTGGCTGGGGCTGGCTTGGTCCTGTTGGCCCCTGGGTCGGGGGACAAAGGAGCTGCTGTTCCCTGCCACCAACCACCAGCGTGGGGATCCAGGGGCATGCAGGGATCCACCCAGCCCCTGGGGATCCACAGG